>VXAK01005863.1:0-71106 GCA_013399435.1 Arenaria interpres | reverse complement strand
CCCTACACTTGTACCTTGTTGAAGTTCATTTATCAGGCTGATTTCTTATTTCTGAAGGTGAAACAGAAACAACACTGTCCTTCTCTCAGCAGACCAGGACCCTTCTCTGTACCCAAGCATCTCAGTATCTGTTGCACAAGCACAACAGTTTCCACTGCCACCTTGGGCTGTATAACTCCTAGTGGTACCTCCAAAAACTCTACAGCAAAGCAGCAAAGCAACTGCTCCAAAAGATAAATTGAGACTTTACCATCTGTTCCTCTGGGAGCCTTTCATTCTTTGACCATCCTACTTATGAAAGGACCAACACCAATTGATTAAATTCACTCTGCCATGGACAGGACATCCTAATACAAGGCAGCTGCCCAGGAGAGATGAAGGCTAGTTAGGGGCTGGAATTATTCTGGAGATCAGCATTTATTCCCCACCCAGTCACTCAATCTCTCTGTGACCTGGGTCTATGTCTGTTAGAGTTGGGTCCACGTGGCTATATTCTTCCCCCATGCCTCTTTTGAGATTGCTGGGGAGCGCGAGGATCAGCTGGTTCTTCATGACACCACAACCCAGCACAAACTCTTACCAGTTTGCAGCAAGAACCCTCTTCCAGAGGGTTCCCAGACCCCAGAAGGTCTGGGGACCTTCTCATCACCCACTGTGGGTCACACACTTGTCTGAGGTGAGTGCCACCTGTATACACCCACTGGCAAAAAGGCTCATCATGAAAGCATCGCCTTGACTGAAAGTGGCCCCCTCAACACTCTTTCAGAGAAGTTTGATTTATCTTCAACCATCATTTGCTAACCCAATAATCAATAAACCAGCCATTGGTTAACAATCCAGGTTTAAACCANAAGGACATGGACCTGTTGGAACAGGTCCAGCGGAGGGCCACGAAGATGATCAGAGGGATGAAGCACTTCCCCTATGAAGACAGGCTGAGAGAGCTGGGGTTGTTCAGCCTGGAGAAGAGAAGGCTCCGGGGAGACCTCATAGCAGCCTTCCAATATCTGAAGGGAGCTCCAGGAGAGCTGGGGAGGGACTCTTTGTCAGGAAGTGGAGTGACAGGACAAGGGGGAACAGTTTTGAATTGGAAGAGGGGAGATTTAGATCAGATACCAGAAAGAAATTCTTTGCTGTGAGGGTGGTCAGACACTGGAACAGGTTGCCCAGAGAAGCTGTGGCTGCCCCATCCCTGGAGGGGTTCAAGGCCAGGTTGGAGGGGGCTTGGAGCAACCTGGTCTGGTGGGAGGTGTCCCTGCCCAGGGCAGGGGGTTGGAGCTTGATGATCTTTAAGGTCCCTTGCAACTCTAACCATTCTATGATTCCATGAATTCCTACTTATCATAAGAGCCTACAAAGAGGAAGATGCCCTTGTGAATAAGTCTGACGACATTTTTCACCCGTCTTTTTTTTTAGTATCCACAACAACAATCCAACTTTTTTTAGTATCAACACAAGGATAATCATAACTTTTTTTTCCAAAGCCTTTTTTTTTTTTCCCTCAGTGGAGTCTTCTCTCTCTCCCTCCTCACACTTTTACACACACAAGACAATACCAGCTGTATTGCCGGCTCTGCTGCCAGGGCTGTGCGCAAGAACAAAAGCACGTGCATTTGCTGTGCCAGACACTTCATGGAGCGCTGCAAACTCCCAGGTGAAGGCTTTGCATCCGTGTACGTTGGCCATAAGCAAACACATTTCTTCTGGATCCCTCCGTGCTCAGAGAGCCCTTTTGCCACTCACTTCTCCATAGGAGTTGACCAAACTGGCTTTCACGCATATGCTGCAGCAAGTATTTCCCTAGTCTTAAATACCTATCTACATATAGTCATTCCAAGGAAAAATAAATTAGTAGATATCACAGTTCTTTCTGTCCTTTTTTTCTCGTAAAACCAGACACATTCAGAACACAGAATAAGCAGAAAAAATGAGTGGAAACCTCTTTAAAATATTAACTCTCCTACCACGGTAATGAAGTTTCCGTGTCTTTCTCCTCGCTTCACTCTGATCTCTAAACAGCACGCTCCATTGCTACCAACAGACTGGGCAGTAACACACCTTCCAAATCACCTGGTGCCAGCTGATGGTGCAGAATAAAAGACCTAAAAAACACCCAGTATGTTGAATGACACCGAGAGCTGTTGGGAGAATTGCTGCAAATGATTGTCTTGAGATTCAGCGAGAAAAAAAGCCCGCGACCGCATGTAACAGGTAAGGATTTCTATTTCTGCACCTTCAGGAGAGCAATTTGTAGCTGACAGGATCTGACAAGCATCCCACCAGAAAAAAAAATTACTTCTCCAGATGAACTTCTAACCCATGGGATCAACAAGGCAGAAGATGGGGAGAAGTTGATGGGGGTGGGGGGACACAGGGGGACAGAAAGAAGTTCCCTGCGCATTGAAGTGCAGTCAGATGCAATAAATATCACCAGCAACTGTGCATTGACAAACCATCCTGCCAAGGCCTAGAGCTAAGCCACAACAGGGACTAAAGTATGTTCTTAATTTGGCATATTCTTAATTTCTGTAAGAGCACTGTGGACTTTCCTGTTCCATTGCTCTTGTACCCTGGGCATACAGCAGTCCTACCAGATCCTTCCATGGGTGCAAACTGAGATCTGACCCAAAACTGAGATCCCGATCTCCCTCTAACAGGAGGGGAAAAAAAAATCTTTTCAAATGAAGAAGATCCCAACCCAGTTCTGGACAGCTAACTTTCCAGAATTTCCCCAACATCTTTTCCTTCTGTGTCTGCTCCTGTGTGGCAACCAAAGCTTAGGTAGATGAGGTCCTCATAGCCAAGGGCTAGGAAAATGGTCATTCGATAGGAAGGCAGGCAAAACAAGAAGACAATTGGCGGATACACCCCTGAGAGCCCTATGGCTGAGATGATCCGTATCATCTCATACAAGGATCACAAAAATATCCCTAACATTACAAAACTATGCATAATGCCAAAGGAACTGCTTGTACCGTCTTGGACTGCAGCAGAGAAGCATCTCCCTGAGCACTCCTGTGGTAAATTCAGATTGACTTTCCTCAATCCAGACTCTGTCGGAAATTGGAGCTACCAAAAAATCTCAAGTGCATGGAACACAACTAACTTCTCTGAGATGTCTGGTCTTCTCACCAACTTTTTTGCCATGACCCAAGTGAAAGGCAAACAATGCTCATCTCAGCTTCAGAGGTGGAACTCGGTACCTAAGCAAACTGTTCAGCAAACTTCATTGCAAATTGAAAGGCCCTGTAGCCCAGATTCAGCTATAAAATGGACTCAATGGGTTGTGCCACTGTCTGGAAAGGAAGATGCTGTATCTGCCTGTAAAGTGATAGCTTCTATTTTAGGGGTCTGCAAGGCAGAAGGGAGGCAGGACCCTGTTCAACCATCGCACAGCAGGAAACAGTTTTCCACATTCAGTTCAGGAGTCATTTTTTAGCTGTAGAGCATTTGTGGGATGAGCTTTCCCTGAGGCCACACAGAGATAAGAAGGCAAGGACCAAGCACAGGCGAAACAGAAACTGATCCTCCTAGAAAATCCCGTTATTCTGAGAGCATCGCTGTCAGAAGAGGCTTCAGACAAAGAGCTGACCTTTTGGATAGCCCACATCAGCGCTCAGGCTCAATGAATCTTTTTGTCACTACTACTACTCACTCGGTCACTATTAAACCTCACTGCATCCAATTCAACAACCAACCACTACAACATTACACAGCACAGTCGGAATCAAACACCCTCAAGCTATCTCGGAGAGGGACAACAGCAAAGAAAAAGATGTTTATTAATTCCAGTTTCCTAAGCTATAGGGGGAACCCGTCTTTCTCCTGTGCCCACCCTCTCTGGCTGCATATCACACGTGAGCTCTGTCTTCTGGGACAGAGGCTATAGAAAAGCACTCCTGGTGTTGTCTCCTTCAGAAGCTTGGTGGGAAAATAATCCAGAGTATCCCAGGAGAGATGGAAGGAGATAAATGAGCATAAGCAAAATAGCAGGTCAGAGTGGGAAGAATATGTGAGGAAAACTTTTCCTGTCTTTGAGTTACAAGAAAGAAAAAACCCAATTTAAATGCTCCTCTATGGCTACATTTACGCAGATACCTTCAAGGCAGATAGGAAAATATCAACAGAAAGGCGACTCGGAGGTGCTCTACCTCTTTTTAAATGGTTCCTTAGGAGACAGTGGATGTGTAAGAGAGGAGTTGGCTCAGCTGCTGACAGTAGAAACCTTAATGGTTTTGCAACACAGTAAAACACACACAGAGCTGAAAGTAAGTTGGAAGACAGAAACCAAACTTCGGGTCAGAAAATAAAAGGGCCTCTGTACCTGACAGGAGGAAGGGAGCATTAAGCTCAGCCAGGAGTTTGGGAATGCCACGAGAGAGCCCACGCTAGAAACGGGCTGTTTTGCTGCTGAAATTCTCCCGGTTGTGAGCCTACCTGCCGACTCTGCAAACACATTAATAAAAGCAGACCGAGACAATTTAATAAGCTCACTCCTACTGCCAATTCCTTTTCCTCCTTTAAAAGAAATAACCCATCCCTCTGGTTCCAGTCTGCTAACCATCTGGCATAAAGCCCAAGTGGGGCTTGGCTCTCCAGCCCTGAAAAGCAAGAGGTGAAATCCAGTCCTCGTTTAATACCAACAGTGTAAAGCCAATTTAAAAGTCTTTAAAAATCTATCTTTGATCGAAAGGAAGATGTTGTTTAATTGAAAAGTCTCCTTTTCTGGAACAGCTGGATTTTCCTCAAGCTGCAGCCACTTCAAAAGGATTCCCAGTAATGTCAGAGCTTCTTAGGTTTAAACTGTCAGCATCGGAAGGGCTGCTACAGGCTTTCGCCTCCTGCAGGTTCCTAAAGACCTCTAGTGTATAAAGACCCATTTTAAATAATATAAATGCTTTAAAAATAGAGAAGGGAAGGAAAAGGCTAAGAAAAAAAAAATTCTTCCAAATATAAAGTTATCATCGTTTCTGCTGAGAACTGATTTCTGCAGCAGTTGGGTATTTTTTCAGTAGTAATCCTTTTGCTTCTTGTCCCTTAATTTGCATACTATGTAAACAGTAATGAGGTACCCCTCGCTGCATACACACCAAAACGTGTTTTGGAGTTGCTGCTTTACTTCAAATGCATTGCATTTAAATGCAGATGGAAAACGCACTTAGGCAGGCATTATTATTCAATAAAGTGTGCCCTGTCATGTCTTATCATGCTTGACTAAAACTTTGTAGCTCTGGCATAGCTGGCATAAAAATAGGGATGTGCCAGCAGCTGGATGGAGACACACCATTCTCCTCCAGGGAGAGCAGAGAGCAGCTTAACAAAACTGATGGCCTACCCAAACTCCACTGAGCCCTCAAAATAAGACAGACTGGCTTTTTTAAAATTTCAGAACTGCCCTCTGCACCTTAACTTTCATGACCCATGTGAGCATTTGCCATTTTTGTATATATAGCTTTAAATTCCTAGCACACGCTGTCTTTATAGAGCAGCCAAAACCATAGGCAATTGGCTTGACAAACAATTCCTCCACACAGGCAATACTGAGGTCTGTTCAAAATCAAGGCAGATGAACAGCGACTCACCTGTATTCTTAAATCACAGAGTGATATGGGGTCGGAAGGGACCTCTGGAGATCATCTAGTCCAACCCCCTGCCAAAGCAGGTCCACCCAGAGCAGGTCACACAGGAACGTGTCCAGGTGGGTTTGAAATGTCTCCAGAGACGGAGACTCCATCGGGCTGCTCAGGTTTAAGGACCTGGATTCTACTACATCTCCATGCCTTGCTTTTCCTGCTTTTCCATTCAGCAGCTGATGTAAGCTACGGGACTTTCCCTCCCTGGACTTACATCGTTAGGGTGAGGTCCTCGGTGAACCTCATCCTTGTCTTTCTTTGTGCTTCGATTCCTCACTTGCTCAACGAGCACCATAGGACTTCAAAGGGTATTTGTGAGGGCAAACGGGGCTGCTCAGAGACAGGAGGAATAAAAGTCATAAAGTGGGACACTGCGAAACACGGGGCAGGAAAGTCTTCTAAAACATATGCACATATTTAATAACAACTGATTTTTGGGTTCCCCACGCATGAGGACCCGCATGAAATCTTCTGTCATGTCACACTGTGTTAGTCACAGTTATACCAGTGAATTCCCTTTACAGCGACGGGGGTGGCTGGTTTTCTGAACCCTCATGTTTGCTATCAGTAAATTTGAGAGTGAGGGACAAGGGGTTAGATTAGGAGAATTAGAAGTTATTCCGTTACCAGTTACTTATATCGCTATACCAACCCTGGTGTAATTCTATTAAGTTTTTGGAGTTGCAACAGGGACAAATTTGGCTCGATGTGCTTAAATATTTTTTTTGTATTTGATACTCGTGGCTGTATTTATATCCAAAGCAATATGTCTCTTATTACAAACATAAGTCTTTGTTATGGCATAAGCCCGGAATGCATAGGACATTTAGCCCATAAAAATAACCAAGGGCTGATCCAGCCTCCATTGAAATCATCTACAAAACTGCCATAATTTCTAAAGGCAACAGAATCAGGCCCCAGCTTTTCTGCCCTTAGAGGGGAGGGTTGCATTAAGAGTTAGTGGTAATATCCCCATCTCGATGAGTCACTCACTTTGCAGTACATAACATTTTATGAAGTAGAGCATCACTTTCCCTAAGCAATTACGATTTTGAGACAGGATCTCAGACGCCGGCAAGTCCCTTTGTTTCACAGCCCACTCTTGTGTGAGGACGCAGCCATTTCTTAACCTGCCTCCCTGGTTATACGCCAGGGGAAATAATTGGTAAAATGCGTTATCCGTGATAAGAGGAGATCCCAGCTGGATATTAAAGTGCGGGTGAAGATTTCAACGAGGGAGGGTTTCACTAAGAACAAGAAGGTCCACCTCTGAAGCGCATTGGCCCTACTGCAAGGAGTCCCCTTCAACCCCTGTCCAGTATTGAGTGTGAACAACACAAGCTCCTCACATACGCAATAACACGAGCAAGTGCCGCTGCTACAGAAATCTTTGAAACCCTCTGTGTGTTACCTCGGCGCTGACAGAAACGTAGACGCTGCTTCCACCACGTTTTTGGGAAGTATCGCAGACCGCTAGCAAAACCCTCACATCTCTCCAACCAGCCTGCTAAGAGCTAACGTGAGCTCTGCCCACGGGAACAATGGGCTGCGCTAAGAGCATTGCAACAACTGAGATTTACTGCTCCACCGGAGGGAAAAGTATGTGTTGGTATCAATTGTTCGGCTTCGGTCAGTGAAATAGGAAGATTTAATTATTTGGGATGAAGCCTCCAAACCGCACCTCTGTCTTAAGAAAGAGAAAAGAGGTATAAACGGATAGGGCATCAAATGGCATTTGATAGATTGGGCCAGGGGGTGGCTTTTCAACTCAGAAACATACAGTATTTTGGGAAAGCATTATTACCTTGGCCACTTGCTCTCTCTAGTGGCCAGTACGGAGAATAAGCTACGCCTTCAGCAGCACGCCCAAGGTTTCGAACGTTACTGCAAAAGAAACTCTTCGAAAAGAAAGACAAACCACAAGCTATAAAAGGAGATCATTAAACACTTGATCTGCCGCTCAAAGCTTTGTCATCTCACCATCACGCTGAGGAGAACGTTGGAAACGGGCCTGAAATATCTGATCTTCCTCCAGCAAACCTCTTTGAGCTGCTAACTGAACTCCCTGCTTCCGTTCCTGACATGGTTGAAGCGTCCCTGAGGCACGCTGCTGGTGCACCCAGTGACTTCAGATGGGGGAGAGGGATGACTCAAACAGTGAAGATCCCAGCTCTGGTTAGCCCTAACATGGCATGTTATAATCTGGAATAGAATCTGCTCAAAGTCCAAGTGCAGCAAAAACGACGCTCCTAGAAATAAAATTGCTATGCTTTTTTCGCTCTGCAAAAATATCCCGGTTTTGGGGGGTTTTTTTTTGAAAGGTAAGTGCAATTATTATAACCCAACACAGTCTTATCAGCCAGGCTTTCTGAACCAAAGCATCTGCTTCCTCTTCCACTATAGCTCCTGCTCTTACAAACTTCAGATTGCCCGGCAGCACCGTGAATCCGCTCCTAACATTTCCCAAGGAAGGGCTGTGGACCTTCCAATCATGTTCTACTAGAACTGGAGAAGAAGACTTTTAAAATGTAAAGAAGAAATAAAAGTTAGAGATGAGAGTCTGAGACAAGTGGAAAATAGATGTAAATTAAGCAACGACTTTCTGCATAATGGCAATGGAAAAGACAGTGCCAAGGCTTTGGTTTTAAATAGAATACTTTCATTCCATATCATTTTTTTTAATCCAGAGATTGAAGTTACAAGGCACTACCTCAGTCTATTGTTTAATGACATTTATAACTCTATAATAGTATTTTGCAAAAATTACGGCTCAGGCTTAACATTTCTGATTATGGAACAGACAATACAGTGATGTCATGAATGCAAGTTAGTAAATTATAATCTGTCATTTGGCTTTAAATAAGTGTATTTCTTCAGACAATAGGCACGATGAATATAAGCGCAAATGAACCATGAATCTCTTCAATTATTCTTATTTAGATTCATTTTCCTATGATTTTTCATTTAATTCCAACCACAACCTCTTTACCATAAATCAAAGGCAGCCCTGTCTCGCAGCAGCGTACCTACTTCATGTAATGAAGAAACACCTACAGTCAGTAAAAATAGCATTTCCGTGATCCGGGGCTCTTTTATATCAGTACAGCCTTGTGTTTGAGGCTTTGAGTTTGCAATATTGTCCCTTCTCCTCCAGTATCAGATTCTTACCGTCGACCACAGCAGTTGCATGGAAACGACGTTAAAAGCCCTCTACCTTTACCGCTAAACCCAGGTAACCTGTGGTAAATAACGATACGATCCTCCTCGTGCCAGAACCTCAGCTCATCCACCCGTCACCGTTCACCTCTTGCCCTGACAGCATGGAAATGAGCTGGTATTATCAAAATAGCCCACGTTGACTCACTTGGACTCAAGCCCAAGGTCTGAGAGATTCCAGATCCAGCTTTTCAGTTCAGGCGGATCCTCGCAGGGGACAACGTGGGCCCTAATTGCATCAGTGCTAATAAAGATGCTTAGCTTTAGCTGTCCCTCTCGGGTCCGCAGCCCCCTCGAAGGCGGCAAGCAGCTGGGCCAAGGTTTCCCAGCCCCAATCCTCCTGCTCCGTCTGGCTCTTGCTGTCTTTGAAAGAGTTGCAACCCGCACATCTGCAACGGCATTCCCATGCTGCTCGTGACACCCTGAAACCCTCCTTCTGGATGTTGTGGTCTCAGCTGAGGTCACGACCCCCTCGTGAGGGCGAGTAAACGCATCCTAACTCTCCGAGAGGCTCCAAAAGACTCCTGTCGTACCCTCTGTTGGGACCCCTGATTTAAAGCCCTACACAAAGCCCCAGGGTCATAGGGTACAAAAACTGTGCCACAATTCCTTTGTGTGCCTTCTCCCTCACCTGTTTGCCTCCTAGGACCGTACCAGGGTTTAATCTCCTCTTTTCCCTAACCTTTGTGGGGTACAGTTGATCAACTTCAGCCCGCTTCCCAAAGGTGATCCTGGTCACCCCCGGAGCCTCCCGCTCCTCTCTCTCCTGACACTCTCCTATTGTAAGCCAGCAGAATAGGCAGAAGGCGAGGAGATAATCAGGCAGCCGATGTGGGCTGAATACAAGCCTCGTTATCTCTTTATGCATTCTCTCCTCAAATTGTATGACCTGCATTTCAGGCACCCTTGGGCTTGGGATTTACATTTTTAATATTGGGGGCTTGTGACGCCGTCCCCTTGTTGGTTAATTGGTATCAGAGAGCAAGTGTTTTCCCTTCCACTGAAATAAATCTTCCCTAAAGCTGCAATTGCTCATTCTTTTGTTCCATCCTCATTTGAAATGGGTTCTGCAAAGCCTCCACACCATGCTAAATAATCTTCAACTCTCACTTTTTAAAATCTGTTGGTTTATGCCTTAATGGCTTTGATGGGCTTTGCTATTCAGTCTTGTTACTTAAACCACTTTCCTCATATTCCTAAACTCTGTGTTTTCATTCATCCTTACCACAGTGGACTCTTTGAAGCTGAAAGGATTTATTTATTATCCAGAATACTTTTCCCCCCCGATTTTGGAAACATACCTTTTTAAAAGACAATGTGACACAGTTCAGGGTATTTTCTTGGTCTAGAATAGTGAGCCTAAAACAAAACGCATTTTTGTGTTCCAATTTGCTGAAAAAATCCATCTGCACCTCGCAAGGAATCATTTTTCCAGTGGATCTGTGTCAGCTCCAAACAATAGAAACGTTGCACTCATCATCAGTTTAATGCCATCTGAAATAACATTCTGTTTGAATTCAGTTGTTAGCAGCGTTAATAAAAGCTAATCAGCAGCAATGGTGAATTTCTGGAAGATTGCTGCACATGAGCTGTAATTCTCTGCCTTCAATATGCATTGCAATTTTAAATTAGACAAATTTGGACACACGTAGGAGATGTCAGTCCGGGTAACGCTGTGTAAACAGACTGAAGTATCACAGAGGAGGATCAGGAACAAATAAAATCGCCTGTGTGACTTTGTTCTTAAATCAATGTTGACACTTTTGCTGCTCCTGCAACGATAATGTAACTTTCAGCTCCTTCTTGATGTGCTGTCCTTATTGTGCAACCATGGAAATACTGAAAAGCGTAATCATCATTTTGTCAGTCATTTATTTTAATATTGGTCTCCAAATATTTGAAAATATCTACGAAACAAGGGCAGAATTTCCAAAGCTCATCTGTCAGTCGGAGGCAGTCGGCCCTCCTTCCAACCCACACACAGCTTCTTCGAAAACTGGAAAGATGTCCAGGGGTTTGAAACATTGCCAGTTGCTTCCAGGCCAGTCAGCTGATGTGCCCAGATTCCTCCACTCTCGGGGGGGGAGGTTAAAAATTCAACCAGAATTGGGAGCCAAAGTTGTTTTGTTTTCTCTTATATTTTTACACTGATTCCAGAAAGAGATGGTGTCACCAAAACACTTCAGGCAAAACGAGGTTTTCTAATGACTGAAGCTGTGATTTAGCCCCAAAAGACACACAGACCTTGAGCCAGCCTGAAGCCGGAGATTTCACTTCATCTGGCTTCTATGGGAAAAGGACTGAACCAACACCGAGCCCCAAATTTCTGGGCTAATATGGAACAGCACTTGCCTAATTAGAGTCAAAGAGCCATAGAATGGTTTGGGTTGGAAGGGACCTTAAAGACCTTAAAGATCCAGTTCCCACCCCCCTGCCCTGGGCAGGGACACCTCCCACCAGACCAGGTTGCTCCAAGCCCCCTCCAACCTGGCCTTGAACCCCTCCAGGGATGGGGCAGCCACAGCTTCTCTGGGCAACCTGGGCCAGCAAAGCACCCTCACAGCAAAGAATTTCTTCCCGGTGTCTAATCTGAATCTCCCCTCTTTCAGTTTAAAACCATTTTCCCTCGTCCTATGGCTCCTCTCCCTGATCCAGAGTCCCTCCCCATCTCTCCTGGAGCCCCTTTAGGGACTGGAAGGGGCTCTAAGATATCCCCGGAGCCTTCCCTTCTCCAGGCTGAACAAGCCCAACTCTCTCAGCCTGTCCTCACAGCAGAGGGGTTCCAGCCCTTGGACCATCTTCGTGGCCTCCTCTGGACCTTCTCCAACAGGTCCATGTCCTTCCTGTGCTGAAGTCCACCTGGGGGCTTATTGTATAGCAGGGTACAGTGGGCTTGTTCTTCTTCAAAGCAGTTAGTCATGCCCACAGGCTCGGCTGGAGACCTTTGCTTTCCGTGACCTAACCAAGACACGATGGTCTTTAATGGGACTGTGACTCTTGTTGTATTGCAGAACGGTCCCTGCAGAGCCCCGACTTTCCCTGCAGTCACGGTTTCTCTCACCTGCAGTACTTACAAGCTCCAAGCTGCAGGCTGAAATCCCAGTTGTAAGGGTGTGATCAAACACAGGGGCAGGAGCCAAGGTTTGTATCTGCATCGGGTGGCCTGGGGTTAACCCACTGAACTACATACACTGTCATCTTCTGAGTTTTACGTCGCGAATAATGCCACTTATTTTAATGTATCACAACAGGGGGGCTCGGATGTTTGTAAAGGGCTCTTGAGGTTGTAATGAATTTTAGGTGCTATTTTGTAAAGTTGTGTGCAGAACATGACAACACCGGGCGCCCCTTACTGGGTCTGTTGGTCAAGATGGATTTCTCCAACATCAGATTTCCAAGCGATCCAGTTCCCTGCTCATTTTGTGGCTTAGGTTTCAACAGTGAAAAATTTGGAGGGATCCTGCTTTTAGGGGAAAAGAGAAAATCGAAATGGCGTGACAAACCCTTCCAGGTTAGAAACGGGTTTCTGCCTTACTGGATACGCTGGGGCCCGGTGGGAAGTAGTCACCAGGACTCTTATCTCCTTGCACAGTGAAGTGTTCAACAAGGGCAGGAAGAAGTAGACCTTTGCTCTGCAAAACGCCCCATGGACTAGATGTCACTCATGGCCACAGTTCCACATGCTTCCAGGACTGTAAATGGAAGTTCAAAGCGTGTAGGAGGCTATCTCCATACTCCAGTGATACCAACCAGTGTCCATAGGACTGCGGCCTGCTATTAAGCACAGCAAAAGGCCATCTTGCCTGCCACAGATTGTTCCCCATTTTTGTACGATGAGAGTCTCAGGCCTCAGACACGCTCTCAAGGCACTGAGCATCCATCCCACGCATGGACACAGAGTCTAAGGGAGGATTTTGACTCATCCAAATTAGTTTAACTTTCAACAACGGAAATTAGCGATGTTCAAAGCACGTTACCGACTCGGGGACTAAGTGCTTGCGCACCCATATTTGCCACAGGTCAGACAACATGACAAAATATATCATGCCCAAGACGGGCTGACAATCTTTATCCTGATTTAAATTATATTAGATGCGGTATTTATTTTGTACAGTAATAAAAGTAAATCCATACACACCCTAAATGCTGACACTTCTACAGAAGAGCAATGGTATAACTTCTACTGCTTTCATATATCCTCTTCTGATCACGGAGGACCTCCCTCAGTCACCACCCACCCTTCCACCTCTGCTAGAAGACAGTAAGAGTGGGCAAGTCATGCAACGGTTAAGTTCTGGTCTAAACAAGCCAGGCTAAATAAACCAGCAGGAAGTCCTAGTAAAAACGACCCAATTAAAAAGGGCAAGGCTTGTTAACAATTGCTTAACCGAGCAAGGAAGACTAAGTAACTTAAGTGGGCTTGTTTGGACTTAGAGCAGTTCAGGCAGTGAGCACACATACAGTTCAGAGAGCAGGTGGGAAGGGAAGGAAAGGAGCTGGACCCCCATCGTTGAGCTCACAGGTATTAAATCGATGAGATGTTGGGAGGGGAGATTCCTTCAGTGTCACTGTCTGCCTTGGAAAGGGACATCTGGGATAGCACCCTTCTCAATCGACAGTAGCAGTAGGTCTACCTGGAATCCCCACAGGTCTCACAACTCCTGCAGCCACCTCCCGGTGGCGTGTAGACCCATGGAGGGGGATGTGGCTCCTGCCCTGTGTCCTACCTCAGCTGCTGGCTCCGGTTTGGCTTGCGTGGCCTCTTCTGCCCTGGCAGCATCAGCCCGGAATTTGATGCGGGAAGTCTGAGCCCAGAAAAAAAAACCCAAACCTGTACTACCCAAGAGAGACAATATCTCTCTCCCTTTCCTCACCAGTTGGTACTTTTGAGCTGCTTCTACTCCCTCTTAAAATGTACAATTCAAGAAGTGGAGAAAAATAACTCTTCTCATTAGCAATAACAGTCATGTAAAAAAAAGACTAGTCTCGCTAATTAGGGGCATTGTGTTCGCAGTCCATTTGCTCTTGATCACCACTTCTTTTCAGTTACTCCTTGTGCTCCTGCTACATCTCGCTCAGTGAGTAGGACAGCAGCACAAGGGGGTCCCGTACCTCCTACTCCTCAGCTACTTCTTTTTTTTGCCTAACCTTAGCGAGGCATTTTCATTCTCTTCCAGGATAATTAGGAATAGTGAGGGATAATACTAGAAGTCCAGTGATGCAAAGTCCTCTGTAATACCACTTTTTACAGGCATAGCATATCCTAAAACAGGTGAGCCAGCAGTATTTTTCCATGGAACTTTTTCTGTCCCAAAGGAAAAAAAAAAAAAGAAACCAATAAGCTAAATCTAGCAAGCCACTTACTTAAACTGATATTATTTCCCTGGTCGTCCAAAGGAACAAGTGAGGACAAGATACCTCCGTGCTTAAGAAATGAAGTTAGAATAAGAGATGAGCTCAGCATCCCAAACTGGAAAGGAAAAAAAAAAAATTTACAATTCCAAACCGTCTTCGGTTCATCCTGTTTGCAACCAGACAAACCTCATTAGAGCTAAATTTCTGCAGAGCATCACAGTGACATTCAACGGACCACTTGCAAAGTATGCATTTCCTTCAAGTGTCCAGAACAAACTATCTGGACCTGGAGCTGGGGCCAGCTGTTTGTTAGAATGCCAAGCTTCGGGCAAAACAGCCTTCCAAGCTTCCACACTTGTTCCAATTTTCCAATTAAACATACAAAGCAAAGGCAGGAAGGTGAAGAAGGAGAGGGGGGGAGGGGGATCACAGTGTTGTTTTGCCAGAAAATGTCAAAATAAGCCAGACATAGGAGCCAGCAGAGCTACTTACACCACATTATAATATGCAGAGAATTGCCTGCCTCCTGATCCTGATAGCAATTTGTCATTATACTGAAGCCTCATTGCGTTTGTTTCCTTAAAGGGAGCCAGAAGTCTCATACGCCGCCCCCCATCTTTGAGTGAATGTGGTCAGGCCGACTATCAAGACGTTTCAAGGGAAGGCCAAGATCCACGCCTTGGAAAGCCGAGGGTTTCTCCGTCTGTGAGGAAACCTAATGGACACAGCATGATGTGGAACAGACTGTCCCAGCAAAGGGCTGAACGGCTAATCTCTGGTATTGGCTAAAAGCAGCAAAAGCTCCTGCTCTGGAAGCGCGGTGAGGGATGGGTCTCAGCCAACGCAAGCAAGCAGTCAGCGATGCAAAGGATGGCATGCCTCTCCAAGTTTCAGCAACCTGCCTTCTCCCCAGCTCCAGAGGCGGCCACACACCAGGCAGATTAAGGCCAGGCTTGTATAAGACCTTCTACATCAGACTCACCTCAACCTCCCATTTTGTCCGTGCACCAAGAACACAGCAAGTGGACACCGCTTAAAAAAGAACAACGCCGAAATCCGCTCATTTTATCCATCTCTCTGGCACTCCGAGGGACATTTCTGGCTGGGGAACGTGACTTTGCCAAGTTGGGTGTCAAAGCACACTCACTACGATAGCTCAGGTCTCTGTGCAAGCTGATCTAATCTTAAGGAGAAGCCAGCTCAGTATCTCAGCCAGAGCTGGCCTGAAAGAAGGTTGCCCTCCCCAACCCTCACTCTTCTAACATAGAACCTGGAGCCAAGACCCCAGCACAGTGTGGGTTGTCTCTCTACCCTAAGGCTTAAATTCCCCATGTGTCTACATGTAGGAACTTAACTGTAATTGCAACCCTGACCTCAAGCATCCAAGCCTGAGGGTAAGGTCCCACAGCAGCTCGAGCTCCAGCCTTTTCTGGTCCCATCTTCATACCTGTAACACATAATCTGGCCTCCTTCCTTGCACTGTTATTGGTGGTTATACATGTGGACCAGTTTAAGGAGCCAGCACAGCTGAAAATAACCCACACCAAACAGAGAAGAAAGATTCATAGAATGGACTGAGTTGGAAGGGACCTTAAAGATCACCCAGTTCCAACCCCCTGCCCTGGGCAGGGACACCTCCCACCAGACCAGGTTGCTCCAAGCCCCCTCCAACCTGGCCTTGAACCCCTCCAGGGATGGGGCAGCCACAGCTTCTCTGGGCAACCTGGGCCAGGCTCTCACCACCCTCCCAGCTAAGAATTTCTTCCCGAGATCTCATCTCAATCTCCCCTCTTTCAGTTTAAAACCGGTACCCGTCGTCCTATGGCTCCACTCCCTGATAATGAGTCCCTCTCCAGCCTTTCCGTAGGCTCCCTTTAAGATTATTCCAACCCACCATCCTGTTTTAGACTATAGCAATGAAAAAATGTCATTGGTAATTTGGAATATTGTAGAATATGCCCATAGGTTTGTTTTGTACTCTAAAAGGGAAATCACATAATTGCTTTGGCAAGACTGCGCGTTGCTATTGTATATGGTTATTGTAAAACCTCCAGCAAAGATATCTTTTTTTAAAAAAAAAATTTTTCAGAGACTCTTAAGCCTATTCTCTTGCTCCCAGCACCCTTTTTATTCCCACCCCAAAATCTCACGGCTTTACTTCATCCCTGACTACAAAATCAGCATAAAGAGTGAAACTTGTCAGGAACTGGGTGAGCAGTTTTTGAGTAAAGGCGAAACAAATCTTAAAAGGGTTTTGGTCATTTTTAAATATTTAAAGACTGCAACCACAAAATCAAAGTTTTGTGTTTCGGATACTTTTATGTACTGGTCTAACCAAAACCAGCTTTGTATAAAAATACAGTTTTGCAAGTCAGCCCGCTTCCATAAAGAGAACTATCCCCTTAAGCTACTGCTAAAAGGTCATTTGGCCTGCAGGGACTTGCCCCCTTCTCTCAAACACTCCCCTTAGCAGAATGGGAATGACCCAGCATCCCATAAACCTCTAAGCCCTTGAAATACCAGAGGCACCCAAGTCAAAGAGTAAGAAAAGCCATTAATTTGGCGTTCATTTCCCTTTTTAGATGCTTGGTGTGAGCCATTTCTGGACCTGGATCCTGCAAAAGCTCACACACAGGTTTAGCTTTACACACCGCATGGGGTTCCATTTACTTCAATGACTGCAAACACTGGGAGGCCCAGGGACTTACAGACAAACTAGAAATCAGGCTCCACTATCTCTTAAAAAAGCATCTCATCTATCTGGAAAGCCTGTTTGCATCTCGGGGGGGAGGAGGGTTGGGGCTGTTAACCTGTTACAGTTACATTGCACCATGATTAGTCCGACTGAAAGAAAACAGCAGGAAAGACCAAAAAAAAATAGCTCCTACTTCCTCTCCGCTCCCAAGTTAGTTTATTATGTGTATTTGATGGCCCTTCACGAAGAGGCAGTAAGACCCTGAACCTGCAATGACCCCTGTTTCCACACAGAACATATGGACTTCAGTGCAGGGGTTTGCCTGGACAGGGCTCATTGTCAACTGAGACTCAAACATCCCTGAGCAAGCAGAAAAACAAAAACATATTTCAATATCCCCCTTAAAACAAAACAAACCAGAAACCCCCCGCCAGAAGCCTAGCAGATTTGGAATAGTCTGTTTCCATGAGGCACTTCCCATCCTGTTGTTTTACAACTGGACGCATCCCTGTAGGTGCTGGATGCTCGGCGGGGTCTGCGCTATTCCCCTGGAAGGCACCGTCCCGTGGCATCCTGAGCTGTGTTACTCAGCACCTTCAACTCTTTCTGAACCCGGAGCTGAGGGCACTCAGCCCCCCTCCGGATGGGACACAAAACGAGTTTACTTTGATCTTAAGCGCTGGAATTTTTTCGTGATTACATTTAATTTCACCAAATCCTCGAAATTATCCATTCCCCTAACATTTGCAATTTCACTGAAACCAGTACACGTAGAAATCACTAGCATCACACATCCTACTGAAGACGAAGTTAATTTACAGAATCTAGCCTTTAAAATACAAGGATTTCACAACAAATGTGTTGCTATAGCAACAGAGTAAGCTTATGTGAACTTCAGGCATTCATATTCATAGAAACTCCTGAAGCAAGACTGACTGTTGGCCATAACATCCCTACTCTTGCCAAGTTTCAAACAGTGCATGAATTATGCCAAAAATAAATGGGTGTGACTAATACAAGCACACAGAACACCGAGGGGAAAAGAAACACCCAAGCTTTTGCCTCTAAGGCAACATTTGTTGATAGAAAAGATGGGCATTTGGAAAGCATGCCTTTTCCTTCCCTCTATCTTTTTGCTTTACTTGCACTTCATAAAAGCCCCACATGCACATTTGCCTCCCATAAATTGTACGACTGCTGGTAATCGCACATCTTTGCAGTCTATAGAACAAATCTTTTTTTAAAGACTTGCTCCCTTTGTACTCCCCTGGTATTTAAGGAGCACGTGTGCGCTGGAGGAGGAAAGCCAATCTGTTTTAACTCATACCCCTTCTCTCTCTCGCAGAGCTGCAAGCAATTCTTTTTTGCAGCCTCTGAAAAAAGAAAAAAGCATGCCCAGCCTCAGCCCACGACAAGCTCTGCCGCATCCAGTCCATCTCTCCCACATCCCCTCCGTCCCCTCTCAGCCCTGGACTCCAGCCCAGCCTGCCCGCTCTCGTTTACTGAGGTCGGGCTTTTCCGAGGGCCAGGCCTCGCATTTAACACGTCGGAACCCAGATCCGGAAACTTCCTGCTAATTACTGTAGTCACACTTCCTAATCGGACGAGCAGCAAACTGCACAGCAGGCTCTCAAGTGGAAGAGGTCACCCAGCTATCTGCCGCGGGTCGTTCAGCTGGCAGGTTTTTCTCGGTGAAAGACGGTTGTGCAAGGAAGCTGTTCCAACACGAACAGCAATCTAGACTAATTACATGTGATACACCCACTCTGACTCACGAGATAGCACAGAAGGAAAGGGAGGGAGGAAGGGGAAGGAGATGAAGAGAAACAGGAAGAGTAAACACAGTAAGTCCTTAACCCATCTAAGGAACGGAGCAAAGTTTCACACTTTCCACTGTTCCCCATGTAATAGAAAGGTTCTGCACGTTTTGGATTCCAAGAATTTATTCAAATCAAGATGTTTCTCTTTCTTCCTGCCCCAGCTCCGATTCCTAGGCTGTACACCAGCTCCATTTTCCATTCCGATTCAACCAAAACCAACGTTTCCTTCTCAAAAGTCAGGAACTGCTCTTGGGTCTGAGGAAGCGTATAAATGCTGAGCAACACATTATTCAAAACAAACGCGAAGGCAGTGGAAGCGCCCCTCTGGCTGCCATTTCACCCCACGTTCCCACAGATGATTTTAGAATCATAGAATGGTTAGAGTTGGAAGGGACCCTAAAGATCATCAAGTTCCAACCCCCTGCCGTGGGTAGAGACACCTCCCACTAGACAGTTGCAGTCACTCACTCTCCCCAAATCCTAATATTTGCTTAACGATAGCATTATCTCAAACACATGTTGAGAGAAGAGTGTGAAGGCATGGGCGGGTTCACGAGACTAAGGTAGACCACCATGGAGCAGAGGTCTTGCAGCAGAAAAATGTAAAGCCCATGGGATTAACTTTACAACTGATCTTGAAATTCAGTGTGAGGATACGGAGGAAGGATTTCTTCCTCGCATGCGTTCCCTCAACATTCAGTCACCTTCTAGAATCAACTGTTAGGCCCTGAACCCATGATCTTTCACAGTGTGTCTTAGACAGAATGGTGGCTTCCAACATGTCTCCTGTCAGGCTTTCTGTCAACGTACTTTCCCTACTTTCAAGAGCGATGACATCCACAAAACCTCAGCTCAGCAATTAAGTTCCACGTGGACAGAATTTTCTCCAGGCTTTAAGATGGTCGCCTCATATCCCCCACAAATTTAATAGCACGTTTTGCATCTGTCTTGACAGTAAATGGATTTCAAGTGATTTGCATAGTTGTTCAACCCAGATTCTGTAGAGAAGCTGTTTGATAAAAGTCAGCCAGATCCACAACTGAATGCAAGAACGTGCCATCTCCTCAGGAACAAGAGTTGGCCCAATGGGATAAATTAAGTAAGAAACAACTTGTTGTAGCACGGTTGCTTCAGGACTGACGCCCCTTGGCTGGGGTTCCTTGCATGTGTCCTATTTTGGTCCATGTTGTACTGATCTAGACACTAGGCTGCATTTATTGTTTGTTGCTGCACCAAGAAAAAAAAAGGAAGCTGCCTAGATGTTGCCTGCTAATCTTCTAGTATCTTCTGTTAGGATGGCTACGAAGGTTCAAGAATGAAAAGCTGTGAAATACGATAGGTCCTTGTGAATAACGGGGACTAGAACACAACTTGCTGATCCATTTTGACAGTCCATCGGCAAGTCCGCTTGTGCGTGATGGAGACAGCTGCTTCCAGGAGCTAGGCCTGGAAGCTGTGAGATCGTGTGTGAAGTACGAAAACAACAGAGGGAGAGGAAAGCAACGTAAGAGGGAGAGGAAGAAGCTGAGAAATCACAAAAGCTACTCATGGCGCGTGGATTATTTAAGAACACCTGTGTTACCTGAACACTTGACCTTGCTTTGCCCTGGATAATTCTTAACGCTGGCATCGAGTCGCCACTTGCCAGGAACTGGGTTACTCACCATCACATGAGACGGGCCCGCCTCCAAACAGCCCAGATTCAACCAATGCTGAAAACTGCACGTATTCATAAGCCTTTGCCAATTGACTGCCTATTTCCCGGCCATAAGGGTTTTGGTAGTTTGCCCTCCAGCCTTGCTGCTAACAACACTCAACTGAACGTTAACAACCTCTCTTCTGAGCGTGCTGGGGCACCGGCAGACACTGCAAAGACAAGTTTGCCCCCGAGGGCTTCCTCAGAGCTCTTAGAAAGGCTTACCTTGGCTAACGTGGGCCTTGGGTCAACCTCCACTCCCTCCTGTCAGGCTACAACAGCCAGCAGTAGGGTGAGGAACCAAGATGTGGGCTCACTCACTAGATTTTACACCGCCCATCACAGTTGTCTTCCCCTTGGTTTACCCTCTCATCTCATTCTGAAGTGTTTGGTTATGGGTTTGGTCTTTTTGTTTCACAATCACGTTTTGGCCTCGATTGATGGCTTCTTGCACTCTGACGGCGCGCTTTCGCTCCTGGCCGGTCACACCATAGAACGGTACCACAGGAACACATTTTCCTCCCGGAGTTTTAGTAAAGGGCTTCTTCAGGGTGCCAACTTGCACTCCCTCAGGCTTTAAAACATCCATTCTTTCAGCACTATAATGCCAGCACCCTGGGAGCAATGCGGACAGGCCCTGCAAAGGACTAGCAGGAGAATGTGGAACTTGCTTTCATTTCTACCTGTTAAACATTTTGGAGGCCCTCTACCCTTTGGCAGAAATGCTGAACTACTGGAAAGCAGAAGCAAATTCCTGTAGCTTCATTCTAATAGCAGCTAAGGCTGTGTTGGCAGGCACAAGTAGTACCCATTGCCTTTAAACCGATTAATTCTGCCGTTTGGAGGAGCATGCGAGTGAGCTTTGGCAGAACAGGAATTAAGATTTCAGAGCGGTTGTCCTATAATAGTAGTTTAGCTTAAAGAATTACAGGTGTTCCAGATGTGGGCCAGCATGTTCAAACTGGTATTCTTAATACCAGTTCCCAGAACTGCTCAGGACTTGTACCTCTGCCTTTCTTCGGGAGGTGTGATTAGCTGACTTCCCTGGAAACCTGAGCTTTTGTCCCAGTCAAGCTCCCTTTGCCATTTTTTCCCTCTGGAACAGATAAATTTATTTCTACCTATTTTCACTTATTATACTTCTTACTCTTTCCTGGAAGAAAAATATTGGCTGTTTCTAGCCCGCAGTGTTTTGGAGGAAAAGAAACATTCATTTCAGGCCAAAAAAAAAAGCATGTAAGTCAATTTGTAGCTGTTATAAGCCAGGAAGCCATTGTTCTTCTGCGAACAATGAAAGGGCAGTCTCCACAAAAGCACGGGATGTTCTGGACATTGCCACCAAAATGCCCACCATCGACCCAGCTGAGTCAGAAGCAGCCTATCCAAGCAAGCACAGTAGACTTGGTCGGGTACCACCAGGCCCAACTACCCCAAGAGGAGACAGGTTTGGTCTCGAGTGCCTCAAGACTGCCCTTCGTTTGCAACCCAGGTGATATCCAAAGGTCTTTAGATACTTTGCTCCCAGGTAAGTGCCCAAATACTTCCAGGAATTGAAGAGTCCTCTGCAAATTTGCAGCGTCGGAAGAATGAGTGACAAAGGACGTGCTATTGCTCAGGGCTCCCCATTTTCGGGCTCACGGGATCCAAAAGGCCATGTATTTTTAGTAGAGACCACACTGACCTCATCGTGAAGTACTTGGGGCCAATGGAAAAGACTCCCACAAAAGTTGATGGATGTGAAGCAGAGCCACTGATCAAGCGTTCATAGATGAGTCCTATTACTCGCACTAAAGGAGCTGAACTACTTCTAAAAGAGAGGGGAAAAAACCTACATTCCTAAGTATTATTTTAAATAACTCCAGTGCTTTAAATAAGTGCACTAAATATCTATTGAAGTGTCAGGTTCAGAGTGACTCTTCTCTTGGCAAATGAAGGCTTCGGTTTTCCTGGTAGCAAGATGGAGATCTGGTGCATAGAGATGAAAAACATTTCTCTCATTAATTTCAATGGTTCTGCCTGGAGACCCAAATCTTAAGCACATGCTTATGTACTTGATTGAACACAGAAAGGACTTAAGCACATGTTTAAGTGTTTTGATGAGTGTTGCCATATGAATTTCAACATGGATTTACAGATCTATGGCTTGACTGACAGACTCAACCCTTTCAAACATATATTATCTAATTAGTGCCTGAAGGGAAAGGCCTAGATATAGAACATTTGTCTTTTAGCACACAACTCACGCAGCATTTCATGACGTCTTGACACTTATTAATTGCATTCAGTTTGAATATAAACACTGTCACATGATCCTTAATCGAGAATTGGCTGAAATACCATAAACAAAGGATTACAAGCAGAGAGTGGGGAGGATGCGTCTCAGGGGATGCCATGGGGAATTTTGGTTGTGTCCAGTCTTGTCCTCAAACGATAAGGAAAATAGAATTAAAAACAAGCCAGAGTTTGCAGATGGTAGAAAACAGACATGAGAGGAGCTAGAAAAACAGAGTACCTAGAAATGTTTGAAACCTGGTGGAAAGAAAGAAAGGAAGAGTTATCATGGGAAGGAAGAAAGACATTTCTATCTTCTTCCTCTCAGCTGGAAAAGAGACAATATTCTTGACACCTTCTATCCAAAGAGTTAAAAAAATCCACAGATGATCCAAAATATGCACAGAGCAATGGTAGCGACAGTATCACAGTATCACACAGAGCAGTAAGAGTGAGATGTCGTCTCCAGGAAAAACAGTAGAGGAAGAAGGTGTCTGTAAAACTACCACCTCTTCTGAAAAAACCCTAGCAGCAGCAATGGCACCCGTATAAATCCCTTTCTCGCCTCCCCTCTGTCTGCTACCCTTCCTCCCCGAGGCTGTTCCAGCTTTGCCATCTCCAAGTCTATGGACTTGAGTCATCCCAACCCTTGTTACAGGCTGAGACTTGCGGCAGAGGCAAGACAGAGCACTTTTCCTAGCTTGTCGTGAGACCTGGGAAATTCCTTCCTTGCTCAAGCCATCACAGCCGGGGACCAGGAGGTGACTGCCACCAGCAGGCAGTGGAAGATGTGGATGACACAGAAGCACTCCTGGGTTTTAAAGTCTCCTGGAGGCATGTATGACTTTGCCTGTGTTCACAAGAGCATGGAAGCTCCTAGGGGATTGCAGGACAAGAGCCTAACCTTGCACTGGAAACTTAGAGGAGGATCGCAAACTCTGGCACCCTTTTTCTGGTTGAAATATGTTCTACCCTTCAGCTAAGAGGAAGCAAAATGCTGGAGCCTGTATTCTATATTTGTAGAGCTGCAAGAAGTTAGCTCAAAGGCATTTTTTCACATTAGTTTGGCATTTGCTAAAAGCCACTACAGTTGCATTTATACTACATCATTTTTCAGATGACCAGAAGACTTATTTTCATCTGCCTGTCAATTAATTCATTTATCATTTGAACCTTTCCTTTAAGTAAAAGTGTTCTCTCATAACTTTCATACCATTGTAAATTTTTACCATGTGGGGGAATCAAGTAAAATTCATCAGAGCTTTCAATCAATGTAAGATATATATAGATACATAGAGAGAAATACACGAAGGAAGTGCAGCAATGGTATTAAATTTCAGAGCAAAATCATTTATTCTGCCTAACAATGAAGCCGCTATCTAGAAACAAGACTGATTATTCATAATACTACCCACTGCTATTACCAGAACTCTTTACAGCCCCCGATAAGCTTTTATCCAACATGTTTAACATGTCAAAGTCAATTTGCCTTTCCACATGTATATTTCATAACTTTACTTAAGTATACAACCAGACACCCCAGCATTAAATAGAGTATACATTTGTTTGTATTTATTTAATATTGCCCTAGCTCTTGACAACTTTAAAAGGACACACGTCTTAGAAATAACTGAGGTTTCTTTAGGGGAAGATCTGCCAGGAAAAGTTATGCTTTTTCTAAGCAGCTTAACGGCAGAGGGTTACTATTTTAGAGTGGGAAGAAAGATTGTGTAATTATCTATCTTTATAGTTACATATTGCAATATCCAGTATAATTTACATAGCTTGAGTAACAAAGGTCGAGGATATCTCCCCTAACAAACACCCAGCAACGGTGAACTCCACATAACATGAGAAATAAGAAGTACACCGGGGAGCCCACGGCAGACAAACCGACCCCACAGATTCAGCTCAGATCCAGCAGGCCTCCTGACCCCCACAAAGACACCAGTCCCAAGGCAGCTACTGGCATCACTGACAAAGCAAAAGTGCAGGTGGGGCCACAGTATCTCAAGTAAATCAAGAGTACGTAGGCATGGGTCAGTCAGTGCTGAACCAGCCTTTTCAGCCCCACTGACACAGGGGCATGCTGTCTGCATGTGCTCCCGCTTCTAGAGGCACCAGATCTGTCTTGGAGCACTTGTGTCCAGTTCTGGGCTCCCCGGTTCAAGGAGGACAGGGAACGGCTGGAGAGGGGACAGCAGAGGGCTACAAAGATGATGAGGGGACTAGAACATCTCTCTTATGAGGAGAAGCTGAAGGACTTGGGTCTTTTTAGTCTGGAGAGGAGAAGGCTGAGGGGGGATCTCATCAATGCCTATAAATACTTCAAGGGTGAGTGTCAAGAGGACAGTGGTGCCCAGGGACAGGACAAGAGGAAATGGGCACAAACTTGAATATAAGAAGTTCCACCTAAACATGAGGAGGAACTTCTTTCCTGTGAGGGTGGCAGAGACCTGGAAGAGGCTGCCCAGGGAGGTGGTGGAGTCTCCTTCTCTGGAGACATTCAAACCCTCCCGGACACATGTTCCTGTGCAACCTGCTCTGGGTGGACCTGCTTTGGCAGGGATTGGACTAGATGGTCTCCAGAGGTCCCTTCCAACCTCATATCGTTCTGTGATCAGGTAACTCCGCAAGGGCTGCTTAAGAGCAATACCACCACTACTGGCATCAAGCTGCTCCTGAAAGCTGCTCCTATTCTCACTTCCTCCTGCACCTGAGTCAACACACCCTACGTCTCTGCAGAGAGCAAATTCAGGTTGCCCCACATCCGTAGCCCAGGTATAAGCCATGATCCAGACAGCCACTCACATAACCCTGACAGCATCCTGCACGTAGCTTCATCTGCCCAAGGAGCACCACAGCTTCACCTGGAGGATCTGCGGGGATAACACCCACTGCTTCCTCCTCACACCACCAAGCCCATCCTCATCAACTCCCAACAGAGCCAGTACTGTAACAGCAATCATGAGATCCCAACTGCAGTGCTGCATCCAGCTCTGGGGCCACCAACATCAGAGGGACTTGGACCTGTTGGAGCAGGGCCAGAGGAGGCCACGGAGATGCTGCAAGGTCTGGAGCCCCTCTGCTGTGAGGGGGGCGCTGAGAGAGTTGGGGGGGTTCAGCCTGGAGAAGAGAAGGCTCCAGGGAGACCTTAGAGCAGCTTTCCAGTATCTGAAGGAAGCCTACAGGAAAGATGGGAAGGACTTTTTACAAGGGCATGTAGTGACAGGACAAGGCGTAATGGCTTCAAACTGGAAGAGAGGAGATTTAGATTAGCTATTAGGAAGAAATTTTTCACTCTGAGGGTGGGGAGAGCCTGGCCCAGGTTGCCCAGAGAAGCTGTGGCTGCCCCATCCCTGGAGGGGTTCAAGGCCAGGTTGGAGGGGGCTTGGAGCAACCTGGTCTGGTGGGAGGTGTCCCTGCCCAGGGCAGGGGGGTGAGACTGGATGGTCTTCAAGGTCCCTTCCAACTTAAACCATTCTATGATTCTACGAACAGATCACTCGCCGTTCGAGAGTAGCATCTGCTCCCTGGTAACCTCAGGATCCTGCTGCACCTCAAACAGCTACAGGGCCCTATCTCCAGAACCCTCCAGCTCTCCTGCTCCACTCCTGGTCTGCAGGGTCCGTCAGGGGGAGCTGTGTGGGCCAGAAGCAGATCAGCTCCTCGCACACGAAAAGGCCTTCCTGAAGTACCCAGCACTGAGGAGCTCTGAAGCCGATTTCCACACAGTACTAGCAGGGCTCCCTTTTTGGATGAAGCACCTTCAGGGCCAAAAACGAAAGCCTGAGGAAAGCTTATTATCCACAAAATGCAGACTTACCAAAAAATTACAATAACCCTCAGCATTTTCAATTTAGCTCACCTTGGAGCATCCCTGCTAGTTTAATGGAAAGATACATAAGCATGCAAACGCTGAAGTACAGGTTATGAAGAGCTGGCTGAAACCCAGGGCCCAGTTTTCTTACTGTTCACATTTCTGAAATAAGTCCATTTGGGTGCCAGGATGTTCCTCTGCCTTCGTATCACCAACATCATGAGAAAAAAATCTAAACTATTCCTGGTAAAACACTTCTGGAACATTCAGCTTTAAAATACATGTATTCCTCCTTCACGCTGCATGTACCTGGCAGCACAAGAGAATGACAAAATGCAATGTTTTTCTGTGTTCGCTTGTGTTTTTCTAAAGAAATACAGAAAATACTGGAGATTTTCCCCTAAGTTACTTTGGAAAAGCTCCTGGAGTCATTCTTGCAGTCTACTGAGCAATCCCTCTAATAAATGCAACACCCAGAAAGGTTGAGTTCGTGTCCCAGAGACACATCCTTAGAGCTGAGAATCATTTTCAGGCTTTGAATCCAGCTAAAAAGAGATGCATTAACAAATGCAGATGCTGCCTTACTATTTTCTTTTAAAGGAGATCTGACCAGTACACACACGATGAATTCTTAGGTCCCCACATGATATAAATAAGTAGCCGTGATTTTTTAAATTATTATTATTATTTGGAGCATCAGGCAAGTTTTTTTCAGTTTGAGATTTAAACAGAGGAGATTTAAACACTTTTTCCCATTGATAGCGCACACCTTGGACAGCGCTGGTGACAATTAAAATGGGGTAAAAAACTCTTCCCAAATACCTTGCCATTGCCGGGATGCCCACTGAATTTTAATAACAATTTCAATTAATTAAGACAGGAAAAAAGCAGAATCATAACAAGAGTGCTATTTCTATTGACGGGCTACTGTCAAAAAAAAAAAAAAGAGGATTCATCTGTTGGCCAGCAATAAAAAATTCCAAAAAACCTGCAAGTAGCCTCAGGGCTAGAATTCTGCTCTTACTTACACCATCCAGGCAATTCCATTGTTTCCAGTGGGGTTACTCCAGGCAGATATTGTGGTCATGCAGCTGCCGAACACCTCGTGCAAAATAGAGCCCTCCGAGGAGATTTTGGCCCCACGTATTTACGCTTTCTATCGGGCACGTACCCCTAAGGGGCTGTAATGAAATGTTAAATAAATAAATGAAAATAAAAATAGGCTCTGGTTTTAACTCTGCCCTCCTGCTCAAGGTTCCAACTGATTTGCCAAGTTAGTATTGCAAGCGGGAGGCACGGGAAAGTATGAGGAGTAAAGAACTCATTTTTCCATTACTAATTCCTAGTATTGTTAGTTAGAGTCAAGAATAAGGGGATTCAGGGTGAAGATGTCAGAAAAAAGATCAAATAACTTGAACAGGCAGTAACAGCACATTGACTAGCTATAGCAGCTGGATTACAGGTGGTAGCTCTTCCTCCCAAAGAATGGCTGGCATAGGAAACGATTTTCAGGGTGAAACACAGGACACTGCTCAGGAGAGCAAGAGAAGATGCAGTCTTTGAATGAATTCTCCATTGCGGCAACCCTGAAGTTAAGATACCCTCCTAGGAGGAGGAAGATAGACTTTATATTTTAACATGCCCTTATGTTTCTTTATGCTTCCTTATGTTTCTCGGTCACAGTGGAAGAAGTGTCAGCTGAGGATGAATGTACTGCTGGAAGGCGAGCGAGCGAGTGATGTGGCTGGGGATCTATCCCCTGCAAAGGGTCTTCCTGTCAGGCTACACATGAAGAGGATGCCTTTGGTCGAGACCAGCGCACCAGGAAATGTTCGTGCATGTCACTAGTCCAAAATGGTGCGACCAGGAGTAGCCATAGACATTGGTTCACTGAATGGCAGCAGCCTTCATCAAGGTGGCTGGTTTTACCACTTTTTTAGTCATGGTCCAGTGCTGGAGCATATTAAAACAGATGTACTGCCTCCATCAGATCCTTTCAGCTCCTAAGTAGGTTCTTGGTGAGACCCCACCTGGAGTACTGTGTTCAGCTCTGGAGTCCTCGCCACAGGAGGGACATGGACTTGTTGGAGCGGGGCCAGAGGAGGCCACAAAGAAGCTGTGAGGGCTGGAACCCCTCTGCTGTGAGGACAGGCTGAGAGAGTTGGGGGGGTTCAGCCTGGAGAAGGCTCCAGGGAGACCTCAGAGCCCCTTCCAGTCGCTAAAGGGCCTCCAGGAAAGCTGGGGAGGGACTCTTGATCTGGGAGGGGAGCCCTAGGATGAATGGAGATGGTTTTTAACTGGAAGAAGAGAGATTTAGCTGAGATCTCAGGAAGAAATTCTTTGCTGTGAGGGTGGTGAGACACTGGAACAGGTTGCCCAGAGAAGCTGTGGCTGCCCCATCCCTGGAGGGGTTCAAGGCCAGGTTGGAGGGGGCTTGGAGCAACCTGGTCTGGTGGGAGGTGTC
The DNA here is from genome assembly GCA_013399435.1 of Arenaria interpres. NCBI lineage: Eukaryota > Metazoa > Chordata > Aves > Charadriiformes > Scolopacidae > Arenaria > Arenaria interpres. Next base: position 42,136 of record VXAK01005863.1, on the reverse strand, counting down.
CTGCCCAGGACAAGGGGGTGGAACTAGATCTTTATGGTCCCTTCCAAGTGGAACTATTCTATGATTCTGTGATTGTGATCTCATCACAGTAAACTATGAAAGAAATGATTTGCAATATAAAATGACTTCCAACGGAACTTATTCAATTTCACAGGTCTTTAAGGATCAAATGCTTAAGGACATGGTTTCAAGAGAATGTATGCAGATGCTTTTAATTAGATGCAGAAAGAAGTGCTTTGCTGGATGAGAAGCTCATGTGCAGCTGTGAAACAGAAAGGTTGGCTTGGTAAATGTAAGATTTCTCACCTACCTGGAATAATACACCTGCTTAAGTATGAGAGCAGTAACTGGTTTGTACCTGCACTACCCACTGAGGGACAGGCAACCAAGTATGTCTTTTGCCTGCACCGAAGCTGCAGAAAAGTCTTGGGCAAACAATTTAGCAAAGAGAAAACAGTATGTTCCATTGCACAATATGGATGACATTTTTTTTCCTTACAAAACACCGCAGGTTGATAGCAGGGTATCGGCACAGAGAAGTTCTCTGAACTTGGTGACTAATTCACCTTCGGAAGATATTGTTCCTACAGCTGATAACAGACTCAGACAGGAGTCCTGCCCCTGAGATCATTTCCCATCAATCTCAATCACTCTGAAAGGCTCAGCCACCAAAGGTTCCCAAGTCAGCTGGCACACAGAAGTCCGGGCTCTGCCAATATTTTGTGATCCACTTACTGTAAACACACAGCTAATGAATGTTCATTCCCTTGATGACTCTTTTGGGAAGTGGAGACATGTCTAAGAGTATTTAGGAGGTATGCAGTACTCCAAAAAATTGATAAATATTCTGTCACATCTTAAAACAGAGGCACCAATGCCTTCAGCCAAATAAATAATGCTAATCTTGTATATGACACAAGTTATCTCAGGAGCCTCCACACATTAATTTAATTATCACTGAGCATCGCAGTTGTTAAATATCCTGACCCCATAGCTTGGGGAAGGAAGGGAACAAGTCTAATGCAGGTGAAAATTGTTAGCTGTTATGGAAACCTTTACGTAATCGTGATGGCAGATTTTTGTCAGTCTGTGGATTACATATTTCCACCACCAGGGATGGTGGGAAGCTAACCCACAATGTCCACTTAGCAGGACCTGAGACAGTGCAGCTATTCCAGCAAACAGCATGTCCCAACCGGGGGAGAAATTCTGGCCTGCAAGTGAAAATGTGATGTGCCAGGGTTACCCTCCACCTTCCCAGAGAGCTAAGCTAGAACTTGGCAACGCAGTATCAATGGCCTACAAAGGTCAAGGAAGACTTGAATCCCCTTTGGCTTGATGCCCAGAGGGACTGCTCTTCTAAATAGCTGGGCACAAGGTAAAAATTGTTGTGTAAATGCTCTCATAGAATCACAGAATCATCTGGGTCGGAAGGGACCTCCAAAGGTCATCTAGTCTGACCCCCCCGCAGTCAGCAGGGACACCCCCAACTAGACCAGGTTGCCCAGGCCCTCATCGAGCCTCACCTTGAATATCTCCAGGGATGGGGCCTCAACCCCCTCCCTGGGCAACCTGTTCCAGTGCTCCACCACCCTCACAGTAAAGAACTTATTCCTAATGTCTAATCTAAATCTGCTTTTCTCCAGTTTAAAGCCATTACCCCTTGTTCTGTCATTGACAGGCTTTGTAAACAGGGGCTCCCCAGCCTTCCTGTAGGCCCCCTTCAGGGACTGGAAGGCCGCTATTAGGTCTCCCCGGGGCCTCCTCGTCTCCAGGCTGATCATGTGCATACAGACACACACACGCTTAAACAGAAAGCTGAAAATGATGTTTTAACAATATTGTGCCAAGAACCACCATGAAAAAAAAAAAAAAAAAGAAAAAGCATTAGACTTGAATTTCTTTTCAGTAGAAATCCTTAAAGGCAGACGATAGGACCCTTTGACCACAGTAAGAATTTGGCAAGATGAAGTAGCTTGCAGATGCTGTGTCTGACACAGCACACCTCCTGTGAGGCTGCATTCACTGGCTGCCATCTTAGAAAGCTTCGAGGTATCAAGGAAGTCGAATGCAATCTTCCGGTCCTCTCAGACCTTCCACAGAGAGCGTGTCTTGCGAGGAAGGGAAGAGGAAATCTGCCTCTGTGTGGGATCATGTTGCCATCTAGTGACCGCAACCCGGAGAACATTCAAGCCCTAACTCCCGCACAAGCACAGGCGATGCTGTGCCTGAAGCAACAAGGTCTTGTATAACTGAGACCTCAGGGGAAGCCTAAGCTGCTGCCAAGATATAGAGGAGTATCTCTCCTAAAGTCACGAGTCCCACTTAAGCAGAAACAGCAAGTTCCTTAAGTAGGGTGATAAGGAACTGAAAGCTCACAGAGGCTGCGGCTCTTGAGGTATCATTTTTGTGCCACCCTTCAGCTCGAGGCCCAAACGCGTCTGTTCCCTTTCCTGAATTCACGCGGAGAGTTGCCCAGACCAGCCACGACAGTCAGTGGTGGCCAGCTGATCTCTGCCACTCCTGTGAGATTTGCTCAGCCTTTCCTGCTAAGCGCAAAGAGGAATATAAACATCCCAGGACAGGTACTGAACAGTGCAAGGCCTCCTCTGCAGCAACGGCAGATTTTCTGGGACAGGGGGAAAATGCCGTTATTTTCTACAGCCCAAAGGATCTAGGTACCCAGCACTCTTTTTCTCAAATGACCAAGATACGTAGGCAAATAAAATTTGGAGATTCCACACACAGGCACTTCTGAAATCCAGCTCTCACTACTCTTCAGGCATCTTTTACCCATCCTGGCCCAAGACGCTGAATCGCCATCAAAATGGTTTTGAGTGGTTTTCAAATTTATAATTATGGTGGCACCCTTCTTTTTTGGCAATTTAAGGCGGCAAACTTTCCTTCACAAATGTGTATGTGCTCAGACCATTAATATGTAGCTAACTCTGGATGTTTTTGTGTGTATAAACACAAACAAGAGCATCCCAATAACAAGGCCCGATATTTTCCCCCCTGCTACACACATTGCTACAAAGTCAGTTGTAGACAACTGGCCAAAGATACAAAGATGCACTTACATGACCACCCCAAAGTCTCTGTATCCTGAAAACGACTTCTCCCAACAGTATCAGGTTTTGTGGAATTTCTCTTTGCTTTTCCCCTTGTTGAAAGAAGGCCGCCTATTTCTGCTTTGAGTCACACATCAATCTGGATCAGTGTCATCTTGTTGGTTCTGTCTATAAACACACACACACAGGGAGAGTGAAAAAAAAACCAGCTCATGTTTTCTTCCTATTATTCTCTGTATTATCTTTTCCTTTTGTTTTGGGGTATGAAATGCCACTGACTTGTTATTACTAAAATATAAATAAATGTTAGGCCATATATTCCGTGATCAAATACAGACAATGAAAAGCTAATTTCAGCGTGCTTTTCTCCTTAAACTGTTATAGAAGTCTCAGTGTGGTTTCCTGAGAGATGTGATGCACACAAGAATTGCTAGCAGATATAATTTACTGGCTCGAATTTATTAGAGATCAAAGAATGGGGAAAATAGGCCTCATCTTTCTTGTTCTTGGCAATGGAACTTTTAGATCACTTCGAAAACCAAAAGGCAAGAGGAAAAGAAACAACATGAGGATATACAGTTGCACTGGGGAGAAAATCGTGATCACACTGAAATACCTAAGGGACCTAAGGTTGGCTTCCAAAAGCCTTCATAATAATTAAACGCATAAACCAAGTCAGATGTAGATTACCAAACAACATGGGATAATTTATCCTCAACAGCCATAAATCAGTCTTGATACAGCTGTGCCAGTGTGAAATAGCTGAAGATCTTCCTCCACTGTGGTGATGCTCTAGGGTTTGGGGTGGGATAGTCCCAGTGGGGCAGGGAGGAGAGCATGCAGCTACCTACATCCCTGCCTGGGAAAAAAGGGAACCGCATTTCTCAAAATCTTTGCATCAAAATGCACTAGCTGATGAAGCTAACCTCTGCCACTCCTGTGAGATCTGCTCAACTTTTCCTGTTAAGCACAAAAAAAGAAAAAAAAAACATAAGGCAGAACGAAGGATGGCCATGTGCAGGATTGCTGGTTTTGCTCTGTTATGCTATATATAATTACTCATGTAGTCAATTAAATTTTCCCCAAAATAACTCACTAGCTGAGACTAGAGACTGAAATTTTCTTCTAGTCTCTCCTACGGGAACTTATATTCCTCAGGCAATTCCTTAAAATAAGGTTTTCTTTTGGTCTTCAGCAAAGCGCTTCCTTTCCAGAGAGACCACCCAGAAGAAAATAAGAAGTTCCACAGTTTCGTATTCTTTGAGGAGCAGAATGCTGAGTTCAAGCCCCATACTCACCCAGCCACCAAGGAGTTAATGTGTTGAGCAGCTACTTCATGTTCTGCAGCTATGTATGTACTGATTAGCAGTGGTTGGAATAAAAGACTACAGCCCAAGGAAGGCGGAGCATTCTCAGAAACAGCAGTCTGGCAAGAAGCTGTCAAGGGAATAGATCCAGAACCCCCAAGAAGAATGAGGCGGACTGGCTGGGAACAATTAAGGAAAATCGTTCCCTTCTCTGTAAAGGGTAGAACAGAGCATCCTTCTGAAGTTGTGGGGTCCCTGGAAACGCCCATTAACACTGGGTACAGCGGGGACTACAAGACCAAAAGGCTGGACCATTCATAATCTCGTGGAGGATAACAGCAAAACCCCTCAGGAGAAGAGCGGAAAGTCTTCCCCATCATTATCTCCCTATCAAATGTGCTAACGATGGCACCAATGCTTCTAGAGCAGGTTTCACCCCAGTGCAGACCAGCCAGCCACCAGCTCCTTGTTTTGGGGGGTCATTCACAGTGGTTGTCTGTTACTGCCTCACTATGCACAATTTCAAACAGCAAAGCAAAACGCTCCAACGCTAGGGGCCAGTCTCTCCACTCAACCCCTACCCTACGCCGCTAGAGAAAGCTGGCCAAAAGGCAAAAGGTAAGAGTCCATCCCCAAGCCCAAAGGTAAGAGTCCATCCCCAAGCCCATTAGTTCTTGGATGACTCTATTGATAGTGCTCATCATTAGCAATGACTGTTGAGAGAGGTACAACTGAACTCGCTGATTGACTGACGTTACCACCTCCTTCCATGCACACAGCTGAACAGCCCCCACTCCCACCTAGGAGTTTTCCTACTGAATTTTACCCGATTCCAGCTCAGGAAGCAGAGAGTAGTAGTCATCCCGGAGAAAGACCCAGGACGCCAGAGATCAGCAATAACCTGCTTCACATCCTGGCATTTGGACTTCACCTTGATTCCATCAGGTTTTGTATCTTTTTCAAAAAAAGCACATTTAGCATAAACTATTACAAAACTTAACTAGGCAAAGAGAATTTCTTCTCTCTGACTCTCGCTGAGTTTTGCTCCCAAAACAATCTAGTGGCAATGAGTTCCGCAGACTAATTCCCTGTTACGCGAAGAAGCATTCCCACAGGGCATCCCTTCTAGAAACCGGCAGCTTGGAAGTTTTTCTGTTACAGCAGACATGCCTCTGTGGCCATCTCTGCTTCTTTCCTTCTTCTATGGGACCTCAGAGGTTCCTGGCTGGACCTATGTCACAGGATGATGACGACAATACAAAAGCAGTGCCCCTGCAAATCAGTTTATTAAAACTATTAAATGATCAGCAAGGAGCAGGTCTCCTTAAAGATCCCAGACCCATCTAGACCCACTCTCAAGCTGGAGTGAGGGCAGGTTACAGATCAGGCTCAACAGCACTCTCTCACAGAAGAGGAGCGAATGAGGGACTGAGTCATGAAAGCGTGAGACGGAGAGAGGTGAAAGGAAGGCACAGTGGGCAGGGACTCAAAGATATGAGTCCCGCTGCTACTGCAGAGGATGCACCAGCAAGCTGCTATATTCTAGAGATCTCCCTTCTCTGGAGATCTTCAAGACCCACCTTGATGCAGTCCTGAGTAATGTGCTCTAGGCAACCCTGCTTTGGCAGGGGAGTTGGACTAGAGGATCTCTAGAGGTCCCTTCCAACTCTGTTGAATCTGTAAAATGAACCTGTCCTGCAGCAGCGACTTCCTTCTGCTAGATGGGAACTAGACAAGCTGAATGCACTGCATGAGCTCAGCGCTTGCGTCAAGTATTTTTGTTCCTGTATGCCTCTTTTGGGGACGAAGACAGGAGCAAAGCTTGTGACTTCTGTCCTGTCAGACAAGAAGCATTCTCAAATTCCCCTGAACGTAACACACCTGAGGAGAGCAAAAAGGTAGTCCTGTTTTCACAGGCTAATATTCTCAGCCTTGGTGTGGAAAAGCCATGCAAATCCACGGCCTGACTTTCAGAGGTGTCATTGAATCGCCTAATGGTTGAGGTTGGAAGGGATCTATGGAGGTCATCTTGTCCGTGCTCCTATGGTTTTTCAGTGGGAAGTACTGGTGCTTACAGCACCTGTGCAAGACAGAACTCTCTCCCGAGGCGTGCATTTCATTATATACCAATATATAGATGAGGAAAGCAAGTGATAATACCCCACAGGAAGTAACGCTGTTTGGAATGGAGATGAAATCTGATAAAAAAGACTTTGTAAAGCAGCTATTTCCACATACACCAAAAAAAACCCAGAAATGTTTAAAATATTTATATGCAGGATTAATTCATAGCCTGTAAAACTGACTGCAATCTTGTATCAGAATGAGCCGTCTGCTTATTTATCCATCTTAGTAAATAAAAAATATACAGAATAGCAAAACCGCACAAACCGCCCCCTCTCCTTAAAGAAAATACATGTTGCTATCTCGAGTGAAGCAAAAAGAAAAGCCATCACCTTTGCAAATTAATTAACTTATTGAAACTATTAAAGACCCAATCAGAAACAGTTGTTAAAAAACAAGGCTTCTTAGACTGTGAAACAATTCAGAAATGAGAAATCATTGTTATTCTATTTGAAAGGTCTTGAAGTGCTTTGTAAGGAACTGCTGTTAACTTTACAGATGGGAAAGCCAAGGCCTTACACGGTGATATGATTTATCCAAGGTCCTTTCACCACTTCAATAGCGGAAAGAGGAATATAAACAAGGTTTCCTAATCCCCAGTCCACTGCCAGCTTCCCTTAGCCTTACCTCTATCACAAGTAGGGCTGAAACGGCGGTTGATAACTGATGTTCACTCGTGGGCTCTCACATTGTGGTTTTGTCAGAATCCACGTGGAAACCTGGTGGCATGTACCAACACTGGAGCACACTCTGCCACAAATCATTCTTCCTTATGCAACTAAAGACACTAAGAGGCAACAGGGACCCCATTCTGCATGAAGAAAAGCTACTGCAATTTCTTACTAGACCTGAGTGTAACGACCTCGTGTAGAAAAAGCTGGGGAAAGGCTTTGAACAACTTGCCCCCAGCTGAGTAACTCCAGAGTGCTGCTTCTTCCTCCCTAACGGGAGCGTCATTACAGCCACTCATTAATTTGCCACCTCTTTCGGGTCTCCCGCTGCCTCACAAGTGGAACGAGAACATGTCAGAGCTCCTGCTCTTGAGGGCGTAGTTCTGCATACCCGTGCTGCTGCGCCAATCCCACCCAGATCCCCACCTTCAGACACATTAAACCAGCTGGCAGGGCCAGCACAAGACCCAGTCACACATGCAGCCGGCTGAATGTGAGCCAGCAGTGTGCCCAGGTGGCCAAGTATCCTGGCCTGTATCAGGAACAGCGTGGCCAGCAGGACCAGGGCGGTGACCATCCCCCATGTACTGGGCACTGGTGAGGCCTCACCTCGGGGGCTGCGTCCAGTTTTGGGCCCCTCACTACAAGAAAGACATTAAGGGGATGGAGCGAGTCCAGAGAAGGGCAACGGAGCTGGTGAGTGGTCTGAAGAACAAGTCTCATGAGGAGAGGCTGAGGGAGCTGGGGGTGTTCAGCCTGGAGAAAAGGAGGCTGAGGGGAGACCTTCTCGCTCTCTCCAACTCCCTGAAAGGAGAGTGTAGCCGGGGGGGNTTAGGTTGATGGTTGGACTCGACGATCTTAAAGGCCCCTTCCAACCCAGACCATCCTTTGATTCCAAGATGCTATGACTCCCTCCCATGCTGTGACTCCATGCCAGCTGCTTGGGCCTCACCCGCGGGCTGGAGCAGAGGGCCTCGGCTGAAGCGCCCCCCCCCCACCACCACCCCCCAAACTTGAGGAGGCCCCCACCTGAGGAAACCATTTCCACCAGCGGCTGCAGAATTACCTCTTCCAGCCGTGCAGAGCAGGAAAATCCTTCAAGAAGCAGCAGGGACGGGTGCCAGGATGGGGTGCCTCCATCTCGAGGGGCCGCCCCGCCGCGCGCCTCGCCACAAGATGTCGCCGTCCCCTCAGGCAGGGCCGGGGCCGGGGCCGTCGGGGACCCGGCAGGGCCCACTGCTCCTGGAGGAGGTCGGCGGCAGGGGGGTGCTGGCTCACCGGAGCCACCCCGAGACCTGCCGCCGGCCTTCCCTTTGACGGCTGGTCGGGGCAGGAACGCGGCCCCCGGGCGAGCGGCCGCCATGTCGCGGAGCCGCTGGAAGGGCCGCCCCGCCGAGGTCGGGGGCCGGGGGGGAGCGGGCTGTGGGGGCCCTCCGAGAGAGAGATCTGCTGCCTCTCTCCCGGCGGCCCCCCTCCCCGGGTAGAGCCAACAAAGGGAGCTTTTAGACCCTTGGTTTTGGGGACCAAAAGGGCTTTCTGGGGGGCAGGCTGCCTCCTGCAAAGCCCCCCGGCGCCGGGCTTCACACCGGCTCTTGGCGCCCAGGGCCTGGGGGGCTCCAGCTCCGGGAGGCTCTTGAGGGGCCTCCTTCCTCTGCTTTGCAAAGCTCTTCCCTTCCCAGTTCATTCCCCAGAGCAGTTCATTCTGCTCTGCTCCCGTGACGTCGCTGCCCTTTAGCCCAATTTATTTTTTTGCCGTGTTTTGAAAAATAAATTAAAAAACCCCACCAAAAACCCAAATCCAGCAGTCTAAGGGGATGGCTGCTCTTTCCTGTTGCGAGGAGCCTGCAGCAGGATCTTACGGTGACTGGGTGTTAAGGCCAAGCTACCATCTTTACTACACTCCCCCCCGCCCATCTGGACCAAGCATGCCTCCAAAAATCATAGAATCATAGAATTGGAAGGGGCCTTAAAGATCATCCAGTCCCACCCCACTGCCCTGGGCAGGGACACCTCCCACCAGACCAGGTTGGTCCAAGCCCCCTCCAACCTGGCCTTGAACCCCTCCAGGGATGGGGCAGCCACAGCTTCTCTGGCAACCTGTTCCAGTGCCTCACCACCCTCACAGTAAAGAATTTCTTCCTGAGATCTCATCTAAATCTCCCCTCTTCCCATTTAAAACCGTTACCCCTTGTCCTGTCACTACACTTCCTGACAAAGAGTCCCCCCCCAGCTCTCCTGTAGGCTCCCTTCAGATATTGGTAGGCTGCCATGAGGTCTCCCCGGAGCCTTCTCCAGGCTGAACAACCCCAGCTCTCTCAGTCTGTCGTCATAGAAGAGGTGCTCCATCCCTCTGATCATCAAAAATGATGAAATGCAACAGCTTGATCCTAAAACGGGTCTCTTGCAAGGCTCCGCTCCAGTTCAGCGGAAGGCAGTTACAAGTCAGGACTAAAAAGACCTGGCTGGGATGCAAACAGCTGCTCTGCTGGAGACAGATCCACCTCCTCCCACTTGCTTGTCAGCTCCTGTCTGCGAGAGAGTTACCACCTTCCTGACGCCGTAGGTGGGATCACCTTATCTAAGCGCTGCCTGATCCACTTCAGGCGCAGTCAGACAGGCTGGCTCAAACAGCCTGAATTGGTGGGCTGAGCTGAGCCAGCAGATTCTCCTTGAAGCCCGTAGTGGATGCTGGATGGACAACTCCATCAAAGTGACAGCGGTATTATCTTTCCATAGGCCCATCCAGATGGAGAAGAGAATGCATGTCCTTTCTGGGCTGTCACTCTCCGGTGGCTTCCCAAGCTGAGTCACCCTTTTCAAATGTACCACTAAAAATGTTTTGGTGATCCTGGAGGAGGCCTCCTCTCCCTGCCATACATAACATCTAGATCCAGCCCAGACCACGTACGTTAGTGCTCTGGTTCTGAGTGTGAGAGGCTCACACACGTGGGACCCTGAGTGTGGGGGAGACGGGAAGAAAGAGGTCACCCACAGCAGCCTCTGAGCAATCCTCTAACGATGGTGTGTACGTAAATGACGTAGGAGGGTTCAGAACAGGAATCTGCTCTCAGAAAATATTTGCCCTCTGTGACACAAGGAGTCCTGCTGATGTCAATGAAGCAGGAGTGGCAAGCCCTGGTCCTCAGTAAGGAGTCAGATTTCCTTTTTTTTTTTTTCTATATTCACAGGATTATTATGAACATCTGGGAAACAAATTCCTTCTTAACGATTGACAAGATTTTGACCATTTCCTTTCAGACAGCTGGCTTAGAGTACTGAGACATAGACTCTAGGGTTTAGATTCACTCTTTTTTTTTTTCATGCGTAGCTTCTTCCACACAAGATGCCCAGCACAGTATCTGCTTACGCATAATTGTATTCACCAGTGAACCGTAACTGCTGGGGGGGGGGGGAAGTTTTCCCTAAGACTGCGTTTAAATCCAAGCATCCCCCTTCCTTTTCAAGACCGGGCTCATTATTACAAGAGAGACGCAATGGTACTAGCTTTGTACAATGCAACGGTTGGTCAGTACCTCTGAAAAATAAGATTTAACAATCCTAAACTCTGTGCAGGAAGTTAGAGAGAAGAGTTCTACTGCGATTCAATGCACAACAAGGAGATCATTAAAACTGGCACCCGGGAGAATCCTTTCTAATTGACTCCCTGGATCAGGTTTTGCTGGCAACCATTGGAAGTCAAGATTAAAAGAGTTTAACAGCTTCCCTTTTGAAAAAGTGATTTTTTAAGAGGAAAATATTACACTTCATTAAGAATTTCACTGGAGCTGCCATGAATTACGTTCTAAAGAAAAAATACTTCATTGCTATCTTTGCTTACTTTGGTTCTGTAGATTCAAGTGCAATCTAGGAGAGGTTATTTTTTGTTACCATGGTAAAAATTATTTTAACTGTATATGATCAGCATTGCCCCCTCTGTTTGCTCATAGTCTCTTCTACTCCTCCACTTTCCCCTTCCAAATATATGTGCATCAAGATTTTTTCCTTCTTCCTTTCGCTGACATAGGTAACAGAAAAACAATCTCTCAAACATATCCAGTGGTGACACCTGTTTATTAACTAGTCTGGATAAAAACCAACTCCATTTGAATAGCTAAGTATTCAAGACAAATATAAAAATTTTAATAGCTAGAAGTTAAACTCTCTTTTTTTAGCCTGGCTTCCTAATGAAATGAGGCTTATGTGATCCTGCTGTCTGTTTTCCTCTCCTTTCCCACCCTCCTCCCCCATTCAAATGCTTTTAAACCTGTTGGCCAATTCCAGCTAAATTTGGCAGAGAAGCAGGAAAATAATATCTTTGCAACCTCACCAAGCTTAATGAAAATCAGGAGCAGGCTGAGAAGAGATGCCCAAATGAATGCCCTTTTTATAGAAAAGACCGTGTAGTTCCACAGTCACCTGTTCGGCTCATGGGGTGACACAGCAGCGTGCACACACCGGACAGCCTGTCTTTGTAATGATTACTTGAGCAGGCAAGACTTGTGTGATGGCTGGTGGGAACTGGAGGCACTCACACAGAATCATAGAATGATATGGGGTTGGAAGGAACCTCTGGAGATCATCTAGTCCAACCCCCTGACAGAGCAGGTCCAACCAGAGCAGGCTGCACAGGAACATGTGTCCAGGTGGGGTTTGAATGTCTCCAGAGAAGGAGACTCCACCACCTCCCTGGACAGCCTCTTCCAGGGCTCTGCCACCCTCACAGGAAAGAAGTTCCTCCTCATGCTTAGATGGAACTTCCTATGTTCACTTTTGTGCCCGTTCCCTCTTGTCCTGTCCCTGGGCACCACTGAAAAAAGACCAGCCCCATCCTCTTGACACCCACCCTTTAAGTATTTATAAGCATTGATCAGATCCCTCCTCAGCCTTCTCTTCTCCAGTCNCTTGGCCACAAGGGCACATTGCTGCCTCGTGGTCATCCTATTGTCTACCAGGACTCACAAGTCTTTTTCCTCAGAGCTGCTCTCCAGCAGGTCAGCCCCAACCTGTCCTGGTGCAGGGGGTGATCCCTCCCCAGGTGCAGCACCCTACACTTGCCCTTGTTAAACTTCATTAGGCTTCTCTCTGCCCAACTCTCCAGCCTGTCCAGGTCTCACTGGATGGTGGCACAGCTTTGTGGTGTGTCAGCCACCCCTCCCAGTTTTGTATCAGCAAACGTGCTGAGGGTACACTCTGTCCCCTCATCCAGGTCATTGATGAATATATTGAAGAGGACTGGACCCAGTACAGGCCCCGGGTGGGGCTGTGGGAGGCACTGGGTGAAGCTTTGGCTATAGGGTTGTGTATACATGGGATAAAATGCATAGGAAGCAGCTTTCATTTCATCAGCTGCCCCCAGAACACCACCTCGCGGTGACTTGATACCACCCACTTGGTAATAGCCACCTTCAAATAGCACAGTAATCCAAACGGGCACGATTCTTTCCCTGTGACACATTTTGCCATTCTACATAAGCAATTTGGGTAGGACACGTAAAAGAAGATTTCCTGTACAAAATACTGGAGTATTCCTTATCTTCCATAGCCACTGTCTCCAGACAACCTATATTATACCCTTTGCATCCTGGGTGGGAGCCAGGACTGCTAGAGGGATGAATCAATAACATCCATAAGGAAAATGAAATGGAGGAGGCTCTTATTCAGTACATTTCTCTTTTGTTAATTGTTGCTATATTTCATTCTAGCCCCCCGTCCTTCCAAACGGCTGGGATTGTGACTCAGCTTTGGCAGTTTACACGCTCAGAAGAGAGAGGAGTCACCCTTCTGGGGCTGATTTCACCATCACTTGGTAAGCTCCATTGCTCAGCCGGCTTGTCCATCACATGGATCCTTCTGCAGGTCTCATCCTAGATCCCTGTCTTGTCCCAGGCAGCCAACCGCAATGGACAAGGACAAGGACGGTCACAACATCAGGGGCCAGCAAGATAACCCCGCCAGCAGCACCGCTGCATAAGGAAACGCTGGCTTTGCTCACCTGGTGTCATTGTCCTGTCCTCACCAGATGCATAATTGAAATGACAGAGCACGAACTGGGCCTAAAGACAGTGAGAAACAAGCCCCATTCTCCAGCACTGCTGCAGAAATGCCAGCATCTGATGGACAGACTAAGAAGGGCAATTGTTTCTTTGGTTGTGGCACTTAAATCCAGTAGATTTGGTCTGTCAGTCAAGAATCAGCTCAGAAGCAAGCTTGTGCCTTCAAGAGACGGTATAGAGGCTTCACAGCTGGCACCTCTCCTAAGTCACTCTGTGTGTATCATGGAATTGTCAGAGTTGGAAGGGACCTTCTAGAGATCATCTAGTCCAACTCCCCTGCCAAAGCAGGGTTGCCCAGAGCACATCACTCAGGAGCATCCAGGTGGGGCTTGAAGATCTCCAGAGAAGGGGACTCCACACCCTCCCTGGGCAGCCTCTTCCAGGGCTCTGCCACCCTCACCCCAAAGAAGTTCTTCCTCAGATTGGAGTGGAACTTCCCATGTTCCAGCTTGTGCCCGTTGCCCCTCGTCCTGTCACTGGGAACCACCGAAAAGAGTCTGGCTCCATCCTCCCTCAACCCACCCTTTAGGTACTTGTAAACATAGATAAGGTCTCCCCTCAGCCTTCTCTTCTCCAGGCTGAAGAGCCCCAGTTCTCTCAGCCTTTCCTCATCAGGGAGATGCTCCAATCCCTCCATCATCTCTGTTGCCCTACGCTGGACTCTCTCCAGCAGTTCCCTGTCTCTCTTGAACTGGCGAGCCCAGAACTGGACACACTATTCCAGTTGTGGCCTCACCAGTGCAGAGCAGAGGGGGAGAATGACCTCCCGGGACCTACTGGCCAAGGAAGGTATGGAAAGCTCAACTTTGCTGTTCCCAGGTGGCAGTTACCCTAGAGGGCAGGTTGGGAGGAGGGGTTCACGCAACTGGTAACCAGAAAGAAAGAGTCAGAATAAAGTTATTGAGCTTTCTTTTTAAGGTAACTCCTGTGTCCTCCTCAAAACAGATCAAGGACCCTTAGGTGGAAACTGATGGAAAAGTGTAGTGAAAGCAAAACAAAAAAAAGCAATGAATGGCAACAGGAAAATAAACATTTAAAACAGAGAGAGAGGCAAAACAGACAGGCCTTTCCAAGCCTCACCCTTTAAGCCCCAGCTCCCGGGGCCAGGAGATGGCATAGAGTCCCCAGTGTCATTAAGGAAAGTTATTTTCTCCTTGCTACCTTCTGCGAAGAAGGCTTCGAAAACCAGCCAGAAAAGGCACCCAGATTTGGCTAGAAAACACTGGGTCTTTAAAACCGGAGCAACCTGGTAGTGCTTTGAGATTTGCCCCACAACTTTTGAACAGTTGAGGAAGCCTTCAAAGTGCTGGCAATTCCAAAGGCAGGGGTTGGATGAATTAATAGTTTGGACCCTGGAAACAACTTCATGCTGCTTTCTGCACATAAAGAGACTATTTTCATTAAAAAGGTGTTTATGTAGCTTTCAGGTCAAAGAGAAACCTGGTATCAGAAAGTAAACAAGGAGGACGGGGATGTCTGAACCCTGTGAGCTCTCTATTATAAGGCTAATGTTTCCAAGTACATTTATATTGCTAAAAGACCCAGGCTCGCACCACAATGACAATGGGACACTATAATGATGTTGGCAGCTGACTGCAAGTCTTCTTCTGCTAAGGTTTTAGAATAGGTCAGACACCACAACCCATATTTAGAGCGTGCTTTTCAAGAGACACTGGCCACCCACAATTCCTACAGGGCTGGGCACAGACATCAAGCCAACAGCTGTAGAGCTCTTCTTTCCAGTGTTGTGTTTCCACTCAACACAACACAAAGCTTAGGTAGGGAACAGATTGTCAGGAATGTATCTTCTGGGTTTGTTTTTTGGTGGTTTTTTTTTTATTATTATTATATTTTTATTTTTCCCAGCCCGTTTCCCAGCTAGTCTTACTGAGGAACAAGAAAATCAAATTACTTGCATGGAGGTCACAGAGTGAGTCATCAGCTCAGCCCAGTGACGGTCAAATAATGCTTATTTGTAAAACTATAATTTTATAGTGCTCTACTGCATAGCTTTAAAAATGAATGTATGGGAAAAATACACCCACATATGACAAACGGACTTATACTCTCTCCACTTTGGGTGGACGTTCTGTTAGTCACAGGGAAGCATCTGTGTAAAGCTTTTTTTGTTGCTGCTTTTTGCTTCTCTAGACGTTTCATCAAATGGTCCCTGAGTCAGAAGAAGTGGGTTTTGCTATTAAAGTCTGTGTGGAGGCTGCATTCCAAAGCTGTCGGAGGATTCAAAGATAAATATTCCTACTTTGGGGAAAAAGAAAAAAAAAAAATAAATCAAGCATCTTTGATTTAAAAAACAACAACAACAACAATCCAAACTGAATGTAGTGCTTACAAAGACAGCAAATAACTAATGATCCTGCCTGGTAGCGACTTTGGAACTGAAACCCACGAGGAGTTTCATTAAAGCGCAAGTTCCTTTAAAATTGCTTTCGATTGTATAACCTATGTGCCTAAAAAAAAAAAAACAAAAACCAAAAAAAAGGGTATTGATTCATATTGAAACTAATTCCAACAGCAACACAATATTAGCCAGCAACCTCATACAGCCACTGTGCCATGAACAAAGCTCTTTGGAGCAGGAGTCATCTCTGTTCTGCGATTTGTATTTTGTGTGGTGAGGATGGAATGCAAGCCTGTAATAATCTGTCTTAAGAAAATGTTTGGGGGTGAGAGTGGAGGCTATGGCTCTGTTGGCTCACTACTTTGGAAGCCTCGGGTGTCCTCTCAGATACATGGCTTGCATCAAGAAAAAAGGGCAGAGCTGCGCAGCGGAAGATGGTAGAATCACCCCGTCCCGCGAAAGCGTTTCCCTCACACGTATAAAACCAGCAGCTGCAGAACACACGGGAGGTGTGGTACGAGGAGGTTGGACCGTGCCCACCTTTAGCTTGACTCCAGGTATATTGCTCAATGTAGCATCTCCACCTTCATTCGGGGCCGCCGCTGAGCAGAACCTCCAAACCTCACGGTTCTCCCTTCTGTGGTCTGCCACGGGCAGCAGAAATTATAGAGACACTCTGCGTAGTATCTGCCATCATCCCTTACACAGGGGTACCTCAGCTTAGATGGGCTTGGAAGGATTTTGCTCTCCCGCTTGAGACAGAAAATGTTTCCTCCCTGTTGCACTGGGCATGCCAACGTGCGGAATGGAAGGAGTGGAGGGGGGAGCCCACAGCAAAGCTGGGCCTGAAGGTTGTGTTCTTACCCCATCCCATTTTGCCCACCTCCAGCTGGGATGGANGCCCCATCCTCTTGACACCCTCCCTTGAAGTATTTATAAGCATTGATCAGATCCCCCCTCAGCCTTCTCTTCTCCAGACTAAAAAGACCCAAATCCCCCTGGAGAGATGCTCCAGGCCCCTCATCATCTTTGTAGCCCTCTGCTGTACCCTCTTCAGCAGTTCCCTGTCCTTCTTGAACTGGGGAGCCCAGAACTGGACCCAGTGCTCCAGATGGGGCCTCCCCAGGGCAGAGCAGAGGGTTAGGATGACCCCTCTTGACCTGTTGGTCACACTCTTCCTGATGGAGCCCAAGAACGCCATTGGCCTTCTTGGCCACAAGGGCACATTGTTGGCTCGTGGTCATCAATGATGACAATCTACTTCATACTAAAAGAGAGCCCTGGACAAGGGGAGAGAGTTTAAGAAATATATCTAGCCTCCCTCACTCGTGTAGGTTTAACTCTTTTTTGCCTGGCTTTGCAGCGAACAGCTGAAGAGCTCTGCCTCACCAGCTGGCCAAGGTGGAGCTGGACACAAGGGGAGATTCAGAGCTTTGCAGAAGGAAAGCTGTTGAGCGAGACTGCACAGCAAAAGGGGACTTTGGGGTTTTTGGGGTTTTTTTTTTTGAGTTGGCCCGGTCCCAGCCTTACATTGCCATTGTGATCACAACCTAGGGAAAAACACACCTCAAGCAACATTCATTAGCCTGGTACACCTCATCTCCGATAGTTCAGATGACCACGGCAATTATAGCTCACGTTCAAGAAAAGTTAAGAGGATGAATGAATAAAAATATTGAAATATTAGACCATCAATAGAACAATGAAACCCCCAACCAGATACAAACAATGGTATTGCATTTTTTCTTTCTTTTTTTTTTTTCTTCTTTAACTTCAAGCTGAAAACCTGTTTGGGCCAGAATTCTTTGGAATCGTGCTACTGAATGTGCCTATAGTTAGGAGATAAAAAAAAAAAAAAAAGAGGCATTAAAGCTGCTAGGGGATGTGATCATCACAATGAGGGACTGGTTGCAGCCTGCAGGAACCTGAAAAGAAACTGGTGAGTGCAGGAGTTAGAAGGCATTGCTATGACAACAAAGCAAACCACCCCTGAAGAGAATAGAAAATATGTACAGCCATGCCAAGATCATAAGCAAAGAAACGTATATTCTAAGAGGAGGCAAACGAAACATTGACTTGGAGAATAAAATTACGCCTTTAGCGTGATTTCTTCCTTATACATGGCACCTCTTCAGGAAAAGCGTGCATTTAGCGGAGGGAAAGAAACTTTCGTCAAAGCACCTCTTTGCCCGGTCCTCACGCTTTGAGGAGGCAGCAGAAAGATCCGTGCTCTGTGTTTGCACTCTCAGGTTTCAGGGAGCTGTGGTTGTTCAAGCTATCCATAAGGTGGTCTCTATGCTTTTTTCCAATGAACACTTACTCCATTTGTGAACAAATTTAATGCTAACTTTCTGACTTTTTTCCTCCTAATAAAATGAACCTCATTTACCAGAAGACACCTTTTTATTCACATTTAAAGCCTAGGGTACTCCATGGAGGGTTAAACGTCGAAATTCCTCCAGCGTTCTGGCAGAGAAGGTTTCCATGTTCTTCTACAGCTGCACATAAGTCATTAACAAGATCAGTCCAAGCAGTTGTCTGGACCATACCTAGCAGAAAAAGCTCCCTGGTGACACTGATGCTTGATGACAGTCAACTCTTGAAATCAGAGCCAGCGGGGATGTTGACATAACGGTCCACACTTCGTGTGCTCAGCCGGGAGGGGGAAAATCCTCTCGTTCCCAAAGTGAGGGAGCAAATGAGCAGGCTGGAGGAATACTCTCTAACAGAGTGTAGCTGAAGAGGTGGCGAGCGGCGTCTCAGGTTTGCTGCTGGGAGCAGAACCGGGCAGCTTTATGCCACGCGATTGTTCTGCGTAGGGGATGTCCTAGACTGGGAGAACTGAACGGATACTGCTGGAGACAGAGCAGTATCAAGCCCAACCCGGACAGTCTTGCAATGGCTTTTGAGATTTATCTTCTAATCGAGCTCTGGAATGGTAGGAGAGAGGGTGCCACATACACAAGCTGGAGTGGGATGTCCTCTGTCTCCACAAGGTCCTCGTGATGCAGCCCCCTGCTTCCCTGCAGCAAACCTGAACAGTTCTGCCTCACTTTCTGGCACAAATACCTTCCTGCTTCAGCCTCAGAGATTTCATTCCCCTACCGCGCTCCTGAGCCAGAGGCTGAAACACAGAGCTCAACTGTTACCCCATAATACGTCTGGAACATCAGCAAACTAATACATGGAAAACGTCCTGGGCTAGGACATCTTGCAGTAATGACAACAACAACAACAAAAAGAAGTGTAATTGTCCTTGCCCGCCCGGTAAAGGCTACTGCGGTGGAGCAGCATGGGTTGAAGTCCCTTAGCAGAGATGTGGCCTGTGCCACCAAAGGGAATTTCAGCCCACGGCAACGCCACCTACGTACCCAGACACGCTAAACTGTCAGGAACACTCATCTGTCAGCAGAGCTCTGTCTACACCAGCGCCTTGCCAGCAGTGGGGGAGTTGATTTCTTTCCACACCCTAGAATTACGCTGGCAAACCCTGTAGGTTACGCTAAGCCACGGAGTGCAGGCCACGTGTGCACACGCTTTATTGGCCTTCATTTGATCCTGTGCATTAAAGGCAGCTGGGCTTTCCTCTCTTTCCAACTAAATAATAATTACACCTATTGTTCCCAGTGGGCAAAGAGACCCTGTTCGCACATATCCAGAAAGACAAGGCATATAATTAACACCTTAACTGGGATAGAGAGCTTTTGTTCTGGTTAGTTACTACATGTCTTGCAGCCCGAAAACAGCGCTTCTTACATTCATCTCAGCTCGTTTCCCCCCTGCCTCAGAGCTTAACTCCCTGCTTCTTCCCAGGTCTTCGTGCATGAACGTGTCCAGCAGCAGTGCTCAGCAGGCTGAGGCCAACAGCTTCATCCAGATGTGCGGAGCAGGGGGTCCAGAACTGTCGTGTGCATCCCACATCCTTGCACACGCAGGCGGGCGCCGTGGCTGCCGCTGCTGCTGCCAGACCCATCTGCAAACGAATGGCAAATGTTTCCACCGAAGATGCAAGGCAGAGGAAAGGTCTCTCCGCTTGAGACTTGGGCTACAGGAAGAAGGTGAAGTTCCACCAAATGGCTGGGCTTAAATAACAGCTCGTTGCTCTCCTCTTCCTCCTTCCTTTCTCTTTTCTTCCTTAGCCCATTTCCATCCTCCCTGCAGCTCTCATTTTCACTCTGGGTTGGGTCCCATCCCTTCCCACGTGCTGGACTCCAGCCTCTGCTGACCGGTGCGGTCAAAAAACCTTTTTCGTCTGTGTGTGGATTTAGGTTTTTTAGTTTTTCACATTAGGTTTCATTTTTCAAGCCTCTGGTTCAGTTACAGGCGACAGGACTAGAGGAAATGGCCTCAAGTTACGCTAGGGGAGGTTCGGGCTGGATATTAGGAAGGATTTTTTCACTGAAAGGGTGATCAGCCTTTGGAATGGGCTGCCCAGGGAGGGGGTTGAGGCACCATCCCTGGAGGTGTTCAAAAGACGGGTGGATGTGGTGCTGGGAGAGATGGTTTAGTGATGGTGTTGCTTTTTGTTTGTTGTGTGGGTGTTTATTTTTGTCAAAATCAGGTTGACGGTTGGACAAGATGAACTTTAAGGTCCCTTCCAACCTAGAAGATTCTGTGAAGGAGCACTTACATCAGCTTAAATTCACCTAAGTACCAAGTTCCTCTTGATGGGACCACTCTCTGCTGCCTGTCATCAACACGAAGCTAGAGGTCAACTCTGTATCAGAGCACTCCCAAATCAGCTGGATTAACTTAAAAACCCCTTTGTCAGCTCCATAAACTAACAGTGCACAGCTGAGTTGGTAGCGTATAACATTTTAACTGCCACAATACAGAGAAAGCAGCCGCGGTGCTTTGAGGAGAAAATGTCTAAAGAAGACCATTTCACACCTGTAGTAGCTTAATAAAAACAGTAATAGCTGTGTTTTGTAAGTGGAAAGCACAGCCACACACTAAAAACTCCTGTAGCTCACAGGCTGGTCTTCTTTTGCAGCTTCTAAATGCAATGGCATCCGATGCTGCCTTGGGGTTTCAGCCCTTCCAATTAACTAACAAGCTTTATCTCCCACTGGTGCAACTGAGGATGATTCTGTGATCTCAGGAAACATGAGTTGCTCTTTTTCCCTCCCCCCCCGCCCCCCGTTCTAATGTAAAGAACATGCAGTCCCCCCCTACCAAATAGCCACTGTAAGGAGCTTTTCAAAGGTCTGTACTTACCGCAATGAGATTGCAGCAGACAGGTAAGCAATTAGGCAAAATAAGCAGCACCTTGTCCTACTACAACAGCCATGCAAAGGCACTGTTCATTTCCTGTGACAACTGTCATATTTAAATGATGTAGGAATGTTTAAATGGATTTGACACCTAACGCCTTGCTAATGATCTCTGGTTTCAGACCTCAGCGTCATGCAGTAGCATGACAGTCCCTTAGAGAATCACAGAATCACCATGGTTGGAAGGGACCTCTGAGATCATCGGGTCCAACCTTAAACAAAAAACCAACCAACCAACCAACCAAACAAACAAAAAAAACAACCACAAAACACCCCACCACATCGCACCCACCCACAAACCAATAATCCCGGGCACTAGAGCATGCCCTGAAGAGCCGCGTCTACACGTTTCTTCAATACCTCCAGGGATGGTGACTCCACCACCTCCCTGGGCAGGCCGTTCCAGTGCCTGACCACCCTCTCAGGAAAGTCATTCTCCCTAAGATCTAATCTAAACCTCCCCTGCCCCAACTTCAGACCATTTCCTCTGGTCCTGTCATGATTCCCTTGGGAGAAGAGGCCAACCCCCACCTCTCTACACATTCCTTTCAGGGAGTTGTAGAGGGCAAGGAGGTCCCCCCTCAGCCTCCTCTTCTACATACCCCACCAAAACTGGTAGGACCTCAACAAGCAATTCAAACCATCATGATAGCAATGTCCTTAAAACACATGGTGGTATTATTGGGCTATGATTTGAAATGTTATTGTTAGAATTAGCAGTTTAAAGCCTGATGTAGCAAAAGCAAAACACAACAAAACAAAACACCCAGCTTTAGTTCACCTTATTTTCCAGTTCTATGCTCAAGAGTATTTCAGCAGCTGCCTCCGAGAGGCTAAAATAGCCCTGCAAGAGTCAGGCACTGGCAGGAGAAGGACACAGACTGCTGGAGACGGGCCACTACTTCCCCCCATCCCACGAAGATAGCCCAGGGCAGCAGCCAAAAGAGTGTTATTTCAGGCCCTTTTGTAACATCGAATCGGGAGAGTTCAGCAGCGCCCAACAGGCCAGGCAGAGGCAGAAAGGAATTGTCCCAACTGCCCGGGACACTCCTTTCCTGATTCCCCTGGGAGGTCTCTAATCTGCTTTTGCTGCTGGTGGCTGGAGGCAATAGTGGCTGTACTGCCTTGGGCATTTTTCTCCAGGATCTCATCCAGTCCCCTGAATGGGGACAGCAGATGACCTTCCCTAGGTTCCCAGTCTATTCCCTGTCCCAGTTACCTCAAAAGGATGGCTCTGGGAAGCGTGGCTTAACCCTGAAAAAGGCCCTGTTGTGAGGAGACGGAGGGGAAGTAAGATTAAAGAGAAAAGCAGCAGCAAAGCTGGACCACAACATCTGATTAAAATCTCAGGTTTTACTCACAGTTTACTGAAACTCCCTCCCACTTGCAAATTTTCTCATGACAGACTGAATTGCTCTATCAACAAGTGTAAAAGGAAATGATTAATTTACCCCTCCCGTCCAAACTGATTACCAAGGCTTCCATATCTTCAGGACCTGAGTAATGAATGAGCTTCCTGTGATTATAGCCAGGCGCACCAGGAGGGCTCTGGCGTTAGCGTTCGCGCCTCCGGGTCAAAAGCTGCAAGGACCACACAGCCTATCTGTGCCCATCAGAGGCAGCGGCAGCGTTTTAGCACGGCCAACCTTCTCCTGTACTCTTTGACCTCGCGTACGTTAGTAACCTTGTTTTTAGAAAAGAAATAAATCTCTTTTTCGCAGCACACGACGTGGCACACGGAGCGCTAGGCTAATGGGAAAGTGCTGGAGTCCTGGTTTCCCCGGCCATGTGGCCCAGAGCAAGGGTAGCATGCCAGCTTGGACTTTCTTTCCGAAATGTGAGGCTCAGGCTTGCTGGGAGAAACACAAGAGGGATTGGAAGCTCCTATCACAGAGAAAGACAAAATGCTGCCAGCAATTAATGGACGGTATCTTGCTCCTTTTACACGGCCAACCTCGCTCCTGGTGAGACGGGGATTCAGCGAGAGCTGGAAGCTGCAGTTTCTTGCAACTCCTTCTCTGGTGGTGGCATGCTTCCCAGTTGCTGATCTTACCGTGTGCCAGGCCAAAATCTGTCCTCCTGCTATCTTTGGCCTCCATGCTATCAAATGCTGACCCTGATTCAGAGCTGCGCTGCTCTGAGTTAAATGGCCTAGCAGCGAGGCAGCGGGTCTTCTCCGCACTGAGGCGCTCCCCGTTGCTAACAGCAATGGGAAAACCAGATTCACGCAGGGGGACGTGATGGTCACCCTCCTCCGTCCCGTTCTTCAGACCAGATGTTGAGCCAAAGCCTCTTCTCCAGCTGCTTTCAAGGTAGCAGTTACAAACTGTCACCGCCGTTCTCAAAAAGAATAAAAAACGAACTCTCAGCCTCGGCGCACAGGCCAGCGCCTCCCCTTCCCCCCCGAGGAAAATGGTTTCTGTGTTAAACTTTCACAACTAAACCTGAAACCCAGTGATGTTTGGTTTAGGTTTTGTTACAAACCCAGAACACAGGCCAAGTTTGGGGGGGGAAAAAAAAAAAAAAAAGAAAAAAAAAAAAAATGGGCAAAGTTTCAAGCAAATCAAGACCGATTTATGGTTTTGAGTGGAAACCGTACTCAATTCACTACTTTCACAGGGGTCTGATCTGAAACCAGGCACAATCGGGCAGCCTGGAGCAGACTTTTGCTCCAAGTTAAATTGAAAGCCAAACCCAGCACATCTCCCCAAGCACCCAGGCCTGTGGGGTCCTTGCAGGAAGGAAGGATTCGCGAACACCGATGCTCTAGAGGTCTCATACTTGCACAGCGGTACCTACACACCCGTGTAAGCCATTCCAGATCCACCGTCAAGACAGTTCTGGAGGGCTGAGAACTTTCAGATACGCTGAGAGCTTTCAGGATAAAAGACATCATATCATTCAAATCCTAGCCTGTAATATTTCATTTGTCGGGGGTCTTTTTTTTCCCCCCACTTCCTTTAATTGTTTGCTTGGCTTTGAATCTCTTTGCTGCTTTGGCACAATTGGCTTTTTAGCAGAATGCACACCAAAATTCTGGTGGTCTCGTACCCAAGGCTGTAAGCTGCTGCAGTAATTGCCAACGCTGTTGGGGCGCTGATAGTAATTCACCAATTTTACTGGGAGATAAGGTGCGTGCCTTACGATGTGCATACACCGCATTATCTCTGAGCTTTCCCCCCCTCTGCCTAATACTGATACTTGTGTACGTTTTAGGCCTGCTTTCGAAATATTAACCAAAAGTGTCCATTTGAACAAAGCGATGGCGACTGTGCCGTTGCTAGACAGACAGCGCAGGGGTCAGCATTGCACAGAGGCAAAAGGAAGGCTGAAATAAATAACGGCCAACCAAAGCCGCCGTTTCATGATCCCGTGCCTGGCTTCTATGGTTATTTCACATCGTTAAATGTGAATGTCTTGCCTCTTCCTGCCAGCCCTCCATTTTCCAAGTCCTACTTAATACCTTGTAGATCCAGACAGCGAGGGTTTATGCATCCTCGAGCCTGGTGAGACGCTCCAGACACGCAAACATTCCCAACGCCACAGCCCTAAGTCAGCACATCGGTATCAGGGCCGTGCAGTCCGTGCCTTATACAGACGTACGTGTGTGCTTGACTACGGGCTGGGAGTAGACTTTCATGGGATTAGCCACCGGGAACATTAAGTGCATGGTTAAGTTTTTGTGGGACTGGCAGGCCTATCTATGAACAAAAGAAACAGATACATAAATACTACTTCGCACGTACCCAGTCCCCCATCGTAATTCTTTGTACTTTAATCAGATTAAGCTTTGCAGAAACGTATTATTTCATGACAAAAACGACACGAGGAACCATCCTTTGTATAGGATATCAAAGAACCGTCTTGAGACATGGCTCCAGTCGAGTTGGCACGGAAGAGGTAAAAGCATACCCAGCCCCGAATCCTCCCCACGCCGGCAGGAAGCCACAGGGAAGTTTGCTTGCTGGAGCCAGGCTCCTGGAAACGTGCTGCTCTCTGTAGTGGTTTCAACAACAACAACAACAAAAAAATCTGATAGCAAGTACGATGGGCCTAACATACAAGCCGTTCCCCACGCAGCCGGCTTGATGCGCTTCGGCGGGTGCAGGAGGGTCGTTTTGCTGCTACCAATTTCTCCAGGTCCCTGCTGAGATGGGCTTTGCCTCCCCAGGTGGTCTTTTCCCAGCGGGGGGGATGAGGGTGGAGATGCACATCCTCCTCCGGCTGCGACTGTGCTGCCCAAGTTGCTCCCACCGCCGCCGTCCCCGCAGGTCCCTCGACCTGCTCCCTTCAAAATCTTCTCTTTAAGCTGATTATTGGGCTCATTTTCACCTTGCCGTGACAAGGAGCTGGAGACAAGCTGCAAGCAGGAGACATCCCCCCTGCTCCTTCACAGGCACATCTCCCGCAGGCCGGCGGGGGCCTACCGGATGCTTTGGCTTTCTTCTCCGCAACACCTTGAGCCCCAGTAAGCGGTGACAGACACCTCCAGGCACTCCTCCGAGCCGGGGGACCAGCCAGCAGGTTTTGCTCACAACTCTTCACCTCTACGTGGACTTTGCTAGGGGTTAAACCCAATAGCCCAGCACTGCCAAGAAACCCTAGTCCTTGCCAGACAGAAGGCAGTTTGGGTTGGTATTCCTTTACTTATCCTTCCCAAATTCACCAGGCTGTGTGATCTTTACAATCACCTCAGGTGACTAAGGTTAGGAATGAATTTCTAGATGTTAATAACCACCATGGCCAACGATTCGGCTTGTGCACAGGGCTGCCAAGTAGCAGAGCAAATATTCCTCCCTAATATAATCCCAACGACAGGGAATTTATTCCGGCAGGGGTAATTCTTACTGCTTCATGCTAGGCACACGCTACTTCTAAAACCCAGTTTTCTGTTTACATTTTAAGTACCTTCCTCGGAAGATAGGGGAATTAGGCAGCCGCGCTGTCTACGAAGGCTGACTGAAAAAATGAAAAGAGAAAACTATTCCAGCTGAAGCACAGCTGGACAACTTTTCTTGTTCTTAGTATTTGCTGCCCTTCAGGATATAAAGAAAGTCCATGTTCCATTGTTCCAGTGACAGAATAAGGCCTGCTGAGACCCCACCACTTCATTACAAAACATCGCATGCTGGAGCAACCACAGAAGGCCACAGCTGGCCAGCTCTGGGAACATCAGAAGAAGAGTTTGCTAACTTCAAATGGCTTGAATTAGAATTTCTGTTCCCTGCTAGTCGGAGCACACAGCGTTATTTGTTGATCTGGAAGGAAATGTCCATCACATAATCACAGAATGGTATGGGGTTGGAAGGAACCTCTGGAGATCATCTAGTCCAACCCCCTGCCAGAGCAGGTCACAGAATCACAGAATCTTCATGGTTGGAAGGGACCTTCAAGATCATCAAGTCCAACCAAAACCCTAACCATAGGGTTAGGGGGTTAGGTCCACCCAGAGCAGGCTGCACAGGAACATTTTGAATGTCTCCAGAGACGGAGACTCCACCACCTCTCCGGGAAGCCTGCTCCGGGGCTCTGCCACCCTCTAAGAATTTCCTACTCATGTTTAGATGGAAATTCCTATGTTCAAGTTTGCACCCGTTACCTCTTGTCCTGTCACTGCGCACCACTGAAAAAGGATGGGGCTGACTGACCCCATCCTCCTGACACCCACCCTTGGAGTATTTATAAGCATTGATCAGATCCCCCCTCAGCCTTCTCTTCTCCAGCCTAAAAAGACCCAAGTCCCTCAGCCTTTCCTCACAAGAGAGATGTTCTAGTCCCCTCATCATCTCTGCAGCCCTCTGCTGTACCCTCTCCAGCCGTTCCCTGTCCTTCTTGAACTGGGGAGCCCAGAACTGGACACAAGCTGCCCAGAATGGACATCTAATCTGCTAGTTACCATACATCTGTCTTTAAAGGGCTACTGCCTTCACATTAGATGTTACAGCTGGAAATAGAAGCTCTAAGTCTTGACTGTCCGCTGGACATCGAGGTGCAGCCATGGTCCCCCTGGACCAGCTTCCGCCTGCCCCTGCCCAAAAGTGCCAACGAGTCGGGCAAACACGCAAGCTGCAAACCACATGGCCGCTTCAGTCAGTTGCTTGGGATGTTTCTCTCATGCCTATCAGCATCACCTCTCTTATCTGGAGTGAGCACAAGGCATTTTGCTTCTCCCCATGTCTCTAGCCCGCCTGCTGGTAAGCAAGCAAGCCCCCAGCTCCAGCAGGGAGGTAGCTCCGAGCGCACCTCAGAGGGCAAACCCGCTGATGGAGAGAGCCCTGCAGAGCTCTATGGGGGATGGGGTGCATATGAATAAAATTAGCCCCCGACGCCTCTCGCGTGACCCTACACATCGATCTCCACACGACCTGCCAGCAAACTGAGAAAACCTGGGGAGTTAGTTGGGATGAAAGGCTGGTGTTAAGTCGACCATCCAGTGGCACAGCCGTTTAAAAACCAAGCGCCGTAAAGCTCCATGCATCCGTCCCCCGTCACCTCAACTCTTTCCTTACTGCTGCTTCTTCGATATCTTTGTGGGGAAATAAGAGGACGATGCTCTTGCCTTCAAGCCGTAGCCTGGGCTCTGCCCCGGGCGCTGTTGCGAGCCTTGTCCTGTGCCCTGAGGACACAAGAAGGAGTTGCAAGTGCTCCCCGGGGGCCTTTTGCTACCATGAGCTGTGTGACACCACCCCATTCCCCAGGTTACATGCCTCCCTTTGCTTGTTTCTGCAGAAGCAATTGCTCAGCAGGAATTGAATGAGGCCAAAAAAAACAACCAAAAAACCCAACCCAAAAATGTCAAGGGAAAAAGAAAGACAAACCCCAAACATGCAATTTTGGAGCTTCCAAAGTGAATGAAACACGGCAAACATTTTCAGCTCTACTCAAAATGTAGGGGGACAGGACACAGACATCGACATTTCTTGAAAGAAACTGTTTTGAAAAAGCCACAGCATTTTATTTCAATGCCCCTTAAACACAACCCTTTGATTTGCTATTTTGGATTTGCATTTTCCACTGAAATGAGTCCTGAAATAAAAGAAAGTGTGAGAAGCAAGAGGAGTAACTAACCTCAAAGCAAAACATTATATTCAAAATGCCATGCGGGTTGACCCAAAATAACACTTTGGGTTTCTTCTCATTTCCCCCAAACAACAACAACAACAACAACAAAAAAATAAAGGAAAAACGGCCATTTCTTTCATGTTGACCCAGTCCAGTTGGTTTTCTTTCCGTTTTCCAGCTCAGTCCCTGAAGGGAGGCGGCGGTTATTTTCCCAGCTCTTTCCAGAGGGCATATTCTCTGCTTCGTGCCTCCCTGCCACGCGATCCCAGCCAGCAGAAAAGCCCTGCTCCTTGGAGGCAAACTGAACCCTCAGGTGCCTTGTTTTTACTCAACCTTAGCTTCTGCGTAAGAAGTGAGCTGGTGTTACCCAGCCCGCCTGACGCAGGAATTTCAGGGGTATCTAAAGCGTTCAACGCGGATACGGTCTTCGCACGAGGGCACGGAGCAGGCAGGGTAGAGGGGAATCTCTTCATATTTAATCTTCTTTTCTGACTCTGTCACGCTTACGGCGCGGCTTCGGCAACTCGATTTGCTCCCGTGGCTCGGTGTCCCCAACCCCAGAACAGAAACGAGCTTTATCAGTGCAGCAAGCTGCTGTGCCTGCTCCTGGGTGCGCTCTCCTCACAGAATCACAGCATGATATGAGGTTGAAAGGGACCTCTGGAGATCCTCTAGTCCAACGCCCCTGCCAAAGCAGGGCCACCCAGAGCAGGTTGCACAGGAACGTGTCCAGGCGGGGTTTGAATGTCTCCAGAGAAGGAGTCTCCTCCTCCTCCCTGGGCAGCCTCTTCCAGGGCTCTGCCAACCTCAAAGGAAACAAGTTTCTTCTTGTGTTTAGGTGGAGCTTCTTATATTCAAGTTTGTGCCCATTCCCTCTTGTCCTGTCACTGGGGACCACTCAAAAAAGACTGGCCCCATCCTCCTGACACCCACCCTTGAAGTATTTATAAGCATTGATCAGATCCCCCCTCAGCCTTCTCTTCTCCAGACTAAAAAGACCCAAGTCCTTCAGCCTTTCCTCGTAAGGGAGATGCTCCAGGCCCCTCATCATCTCCGTATTCCTCTCCAGCAGTTCCCTGTCCTTCTTGAACTGGGGAGCCCAGAACTGGACCCAGTGCTCCAGATGGGGCCTCCCCAGGGCAGAGCAGAGGGGCAGGATGACCTCCCTCCACCTGTTGGTCACACTCTTCCTGATGCCCCCCAGGATGCTGTTGGCCTTCTTGGCCACATTGCTGGCTCATGGTCACCCTGTTGTCCACCGGGACTCCTAGGTCTTTCTCCTCAGAGCTGCTCTCCAGCAGGTCAGCCCCAACCTGTCCTGATGCAGGGGGTTTCTCCCTAGGTGCAGCACCCCACGCACATCCTGAAAACAGCGCGTTAACCGCCGCACTGTTACGCAGTGAAATGTCTTTACTTCAGCATCTACACAATGCCGTAAGGTTTTAGTGGTCTAAACCTGCCTAATGCTTGTTTCTCTTTTGGGATGTTACTCGGCCTTCAAGAGCAGCCAAGCTTTGAGAAAAACATCCAGTTTCCTCCTCCCCTTTCCCCTTTCCGCTTTTCTTTTTGGTTTTTCTTTTTTGCATCTTCCTCCGCGGGTTCCGGTGGTTCCTTACAGCCCCACACCAGACAGCTGTGCTCACTGTACCTGCGTGTGTGTGTGTGTGCGTGGTCTGACTCTTCCTCCCCAGGAGATTTGTCTAGAAGATAAGCCCAAGCTTGCGGAAATCCTGTGGCGCTGACCTTCGGGCAGGTCTCTGTAGCGGGGATCCCAGTGACATTTTGTCCTTCTGGAGGTCCCGCTGATGGACACATCCATGCTTTTTGCACCCCCTGAAAATGGGAAGTAAAGATTTGGGTGCCCTTAGGCTGTCTCCCCAGACACACGAGGCTCCACCGCCGCTCTGTGGTTTTGCTGTGGCCGAGCTTACTTTCATTTTCACAGGGTGAAGGTGAATGTGATGTCTGGGTTTCAGCCAGAGAATCCTGCATCGAGGTCCTGAGCAGTGCACCCTCAAGACACTGCACACACAAGAATGAGCCAGTTCTGGGCCCCCCAGTCTAAGAAGGCCAGAGAACTACTGGAGAGAGTCCAACGGAGGCTACAAAGATGATGAAGGGACTGGAGCATCTCTCTGGTGAGGGAAGGCTGAGAGCCCTGGGGCTGTTCAGCCTGGAGAAGAGGTGACTGAGAGGGGATCTGATCAATGCTGAGCAACATCTAAAGGGTGGGTGTCAAGAGGATGGGGTCAGGCTCTTCTCAGTGGTGGCCAGTGACAGCACAAGAGGTAACAGGCACAAACTTGAACTTTAGATGGAATAGGAAGTTCCATCTAAACATGAGGAGGAACTTCTTGCCTTTGAGGGTGGCAGAGCCCTGGAAGAGGCTGCCCAGGGAGGTGGTAGAGTCTCCTTCTCTGGAGACATTCAAAACCCGCCTGGACATGTTCCTGGGCAACCTGCTCTGGGTGGCCCTGCTTTGGCAAGGGGGTTGGACTAGATGATCTCCAGAGGTCCCTTCCAACCCCATGTGATTCTCTGATTCTGTGTAGGATCAACAGGGGATTTATTCTTCAAGATCTGAGAAAGCAGGGGTATAAAGCAGGGACTGCAATTATGAGCTGCTTAATTGAGTGATGACCCTGAAGGGAGAAAGGAGCAGTGAAGGGAGGAAGAGTTAGGGAGGGTGGTGAGATGGGTCAGGCATGTGTCTCCTGCGTGGGAGAATCGTGTCTTCTCAGCATGGAATAAGGTCAGTTCATTG
Organism: Arenaria interpres; assembly: GCA_013399435.1. NCBI lineage: Eukaryota > Metazoa > Chordata > Aves > Charadriiformes > Scolopacidae > Arenaria > Arenaria interpres. The sequence goes on along the minus strand of VXAK01005863.1, from coordinate 11,452 downwards.
GGTATTAAGAAGGGATTGTTGGGAGAAAACACATAGCCAGAAAAGAGAATGAGGACAAAACAATATCCCGAAGATGCTTAGGACACCAGTATGGGTGCAAGCCTTGGACATCTGGTTGTCCTGAAGTCAGAGATAAGCAGGGTGCAAACCCCAGAGGTTACAGAGGAGTTTGGGGACACCCAAGGGCAGGCAGCCAGATGTCAACCTTTCCAAAGGAGCCACCTTAGCTCCTGAGACGGCCACCTTCCCCTCAACAGAATGGCAAAACTTCCCAAGGCAGCTACAATGTTCATCCCAAAGCCACACAAGGACACATAAAAGGACAAAGCCAGGCTCTCCTTTCCCTGAGGCTGGCACCGCGTACAACTTATCCGACTTTGCCAGCTTCCCTCCAACCAAAGGGGTATGCATGCATTTTTTTTCCTAGTTTAGAAAAGCAACAAATATTTCTTGGGCTTTTGTTTCAAAAATCACTACATTGTGACATTTTTCAGCAAAATATTTTAATTAGGGTCTTATTGTTCTTTTTTTGTTGTTGTTCTTTTTTTTTTTTAATTTTCACTAAGACGGATTTAGTATCTGTTTCCACGGGCTCAGCAAGAGAGTAAACCGGAATTTATAGGAAACTGGGAAGTCCCACGTGGACCTACCTGGGTACAGAGCAAAGGTTTAACACTTATTTGAGGACACGGAAGTAAAAAGAACAACAACAACATTTCCTTTGAGAGGAGCAGCTCTCGTATTCACAGCTTCCAGTTTAAAGAGAAATGTCTTCCCTCAGTAATTTCGCGTCATGGGCGACGTGGGAGATGGAGCGCAACTGGAAGAGGACAGGAAGGGGAATCCCGAGGACGCGATGACAACCTTTAAGTAATTCCAGAGACTCTCCTGCAGGAAACAAGAGTCAAAAGAGGAAAAGGAAAAAGGTCAACAGCACCGTCCAGTTCAAAACTCTCTGTAAGCCATTGTTTTGCAGATGAAAATGTCAAGGGAGGCCGCGTCTTCTGGGGGTGAATATTCCCCTATTTCCTCTTCCTTTCCAGCTTGGCTAGCACGTTTCTGTTGAGCCCGGTAACCCCGCAGGCAGCTGAATAATATTTACTGCAATGTCTAGACACGGGAGAGCACTGCGCCTCCTAAATTAGCCCAGGATTCTCTCCAACCACGATGCTCTAGGAAAGGGACTGCCAATGCCTGATAATTTAAAATGGATTGTGAAATCTTTCCCCCCAACAGCACGTCACGAATAAAGGCTGCCGTCAAATAGAGGCAGAAGAGGAAGCCTCACTCCATCTGGGGTTTTGGGGGGGTCCCTCAGTATACCCACAGGCTGGTGGAGCTGGCAGCTCTCTGAAGCTACCCGTTTGGCTCTCGGGAGGCGTGGAGGTGGAGAACGAACGTGGCATCCATCCCATACGACCCTAGAAAGGAGGAGTCTGGTTCTGCAGGGATGCACAGCCTGTGGCAAGGTTTCCATAGCTGCACACCTTCAGGGAGTTACATTAAAAGCCAGCTGCTGGTGAGACCATGGTATATGTATGCAAAATAAAGGCATCAGTGGGATCGCCCCTGGTCTATACCACCAGACTGGAGAGGAAAAATTTTCTCCAATAGCCTTATAGAAGAGAAAGCCACCTAGAGTAAACATAATTCTTCACACCAGGCATGATCACCCCTTCTCAGCCTCCAAACCACTAAGCAAAACCTTCAAGCCACGGGGAGCCACCAGATCTTGACTTCCAAGCCCGAAAACCATGGGAAGGAGGAGCTGGGAGGCAGAAAGGAAGAGTCACCCCACCCCTGAGCTCCACAGCTCCCTGGGTCGTGCCGGGTGCCTGGCCACAGGAGTTCCTGCGCAAGCTCCCATCCTCCAGGCAGTCGGCCACCCCCAACTCAGTGCTGGGCTCAATTTTCGCAGTCGCACACGTCTTCCAACCAGTGGGAATTAGAGGCTTTACGATCCGACTTCCGTGATTCAGAAGCTTGCAATTTTGCGGGATGTGGGTGCTTCCCTCGCGTGGGACATCTGAAAGGCCAAGCCTTGCTCATCTTCGAAATTACATATAGCGTTTGGGTATCTTTCATGTCGCAGCGCAATTTCCAGGATGAATGCATATGCTGCACCCCTTTATGGTAAGTGTGTTTTAATTTAGGCCTCTGTGATGTAAGACCCTGAAAAGTGCATTTAAAATTGAAAAGGCAGCTGGTCCTCAACACTAAAGGCACAAATATGATACCGCAAAACATTTTCTGAAGGGCGTGCCTCCTTCAAACACACCTTCATTAGAAAGATTAAAATTCAGAAGAGAGACAGCATGTGTCTTACAGTCATTATTAAAGAAAAAAAAAAAAAGCCAGGGGAAGCATTATAACGAAGAATCTAAGTTTAATTCTTTATCCAAGTTTCGTGTTGGCACAAGTGCAAAGGAAAGGGCTCTTGTTTAGGCAGCAAAAAATGTATTTGTAGGTGAAAACACTTCTTTGGAGGATGAAAAATGTGTTTCATCTGTGTAGAGAGCTATTTTCAAACTTGGAAATCAAGGCATAAAGCATTTTCCTAGGGTGGAAACGCACACTGGAGCACTTTTACTCAGGCCACACCAGGCAAACGATTACAACCACGTACAGTTTGATGGGGCAGCTTCACAGCAGCATTTCATTTCCATCCATGCGGATATAAACCGAGAAGAGAATAAGCGGTGTGGTATTTAGGCTGGAAGCATTTAACTTTACTCCCAAATCCTCCTAAGTTTGAAGTAATTCCAGTATGTCTCACAAACATGTTAGAATTTATTTCTGTCCTTTCTGATAGTAAATTACAGGGCAACAGGGGGACTTCAGTGATTTAAATACCCCTTACAGCCAAGCAATTAGACACACGTAAATAAGCATGGGGAATTAAGCTCAAGTGGATGTTATTTTCCCATCCTAGATGGCTCCCAAGTGCTCCTGAGTCTGAATTCTCCCCCTGGCACCTGGGTATCTCCTTGGGCCACGATTTCTTCTGCTGTAAGGGAAGGCCAACGCTCTTCTCCATCCTTACAACCGACTGTGAAGGATACTAATGAGAATTAGCACGTAAGGCCAGACATGATTACACAGATGTACTAACTATATCAGAAGTCACAATATATCATTTATTACCTGGGTGATTATCTTTTTTTCTTCAAAATCTCACGTTCCTCCGTGATTATCTCCCCCTGATACTTGGAAAATGAGGATGACAAAATTCTGTATAACGTAGTGCCGTTGTTAAAAGGCCAAAGCCCTTCTGGAGTAATTGTGTGCAGCAAAGTAAGTTACTGCAAGCTTCCACCGCTTTCTGGTACAGCAGATTCTACGGTCAAGTATAGCTCCAGCTGTGATTTTGGTGACACAAAGTCCTTTCCACTCACAGTACTCTTCAGAAAGCAGAAGGCAGCAGGCTCTGGGGCCCCTTCTCAAGGAGGGCCTTCCTCATCCTGTTACTAGGGGAGGTAAAGTCCAGCTGCAGAGGGGACAGAGTTGACCTTGACTTGCTACAACAAGGTGAAAATAACCTCTGTTTTGCACCCTCCCAGGCTGTTAAAGCAAGGCAGCTATCCATCTTTCTTTCAAGAAGACAAAGGCTTATCCTGGGTTGCCTGCAACCCCGAGAGAGAGGAGAAGGGCCAAAATTCGTTAGAGAGCTTTCACGTTTGTTACCTCCTCAGACTCAGAAACGTCAAAGACCCAAATCTCTTCTAGAGCTGAGTGGGAACCGATTTATAGGCAGCTTTTCAACGTCACAGTTATCCAGAGCGTTTTATGCAGTAATAAATCAAATACTGGTAGCGTGGCGATGGCTTTGGTAGGAGGAGCAGCAGTTATATGCAAGGGAATGCATGTGGGCCATGCGGTTAAGGTAATTCTGTCACTCCTTGGTGGGTTTTGGACTACATTGTATAGGAGGAACAGATCTGGTGGGAGAGAAGAAGCAGAAAGGGAAAAATAAAGGAAGGGCCAAGACTCTGTGATAGGTCTGATCAAGACAAATGCAGTGGCATTGAAAAAATACCACCTGTCACCAAAACATCTCCTTCATAAGCTCTCCAGCTCCCTGTTTAGAAAAAAAGTGATAAAATACTTAAAATGCCAGACAGTGCTGCTGAGTTGGGGACGTATAAGAAGCTAAGGTGTCTGGATGCTGTTGAGAGTCTTGTTCTTTGTTCCCCTAGACATGCAGGGCAATTGAAAACCTTTTGGAAGCGAGGCCTGTAACTCTGCAGAGATTCACGCCCACGTTAAACACGTGGGACCCTGAAGACACGCATGGTCATAGCATACATACGTGTTCCCCATGTCATCAGCGGGACCTCTCCGCTGTGTGAAATCAAGAGGCAGGAACTTGTCACAGGCCACTGGAGCTATGTTACGGCTATTTAAAATAAAAGGTCTCTTCTGGATGGTCTGATCCTGCTGCCACTGCCTTCAGTGGAGCTGAATCAGGCAGTTATCATCACCGCCACGTAACTCCTCCTGTAAAAACCACCCCTCCAGCCATACTTTGTAAAGCTGCAGTCAAACAATTATCCGGTGTTAAAAGTATGTGCAGGAGGGGATGAGATTCTCTTCCCAAACATAGCTTTCAGCACACCCATTTAAGTGTAAATGCTGGGGGTTGTAGGCTCCAAAAGAAACACAGAATCAAAGGCAAATGTTTACCTGCCACGGACCTAGGTTTCCTTCACACTACTTACAACACAAGTACTCCTGACTATGGAAACGAAGCCTATTTTCTAGAATGTCTGCCATTTGCTGTTTTCCAGCACTTGCTAAATAATTCTCCTTTGCAGAATAAACCTTAAATTAAGCCCCCCTCCTCCCCACTTGCAATTTTAGCACAATGGTATTAACTGTAGAATGAACAAAAAATGCCCTTCAGCTGCCACTTCAGTGCCCCCCCATATCTTGGATTGGTTTCACTTCGACCTTTTAAGGTCAGAACATGGACCCAGCAATAACCAGTCCTTTTTTTTTTCCTTTTTTTTTTTTCCTTTTTTTTTTTGCCTGAGAGACTGGAGAGGCTCCTATCTGAAACAAGGGAGTTTTGTGAGCAGGCTCTGAGCTCTGGGGAGGCAAGCTCGTGCTTTCAGCTTTGCAGGCAATGAGGCTCTCATAACCTGGGCTTGCAATTCTGGGCTTTATTAATCCTGGCAGCAAACGTCGCTGGAGATGCGGCTGGCGTTAAGCACGTGAAAGGCCTGGCACCCAGTTTCTGCAAATGGCAGCACCTGTTAATAACCACACACAGAGCAGAGCTGTACATCCTCATTCCCTTGCAGATAGAGCTGGAATACATACCAGAGTATACGTACAGTCCCAAAAGATCTGTGTGGGGTGACTAATTACCTTTCTCCTTAGAAGTGGGCAGGTAAGCATAATAAGTTCATGATTACAAGGACATAAAAAGAGCATGTGATTATTTTCCATGGGAATCCTCGGGAAGAGCAATGGGAGGATGGGTCTCTAAGGCGGTGCTCTCTGCAGGACTAATAAACTCTCCTCCCAGCTTCTTCATCTTGTGCTGTGACTTATCCCTGGCAAAGCTACCCAGAGGTGCACCGGGTTAACCACGAACTTTCTTTAGCTCTAACTCTCCACCTCTGAGTCCTTCCAGGTAAGCCACGTGCTATATTTGCCTAGATGGAATTGTTATGAGGACGGTGACAGAAGGAAAAATATCCGCCCGGAGAAAAGGGTGGATTGCTCCCCTTTGAAATTAAATATTGTCGGGCGTCTGTAAGGACTGCGTGGGTCAGTGTCACCGAGCAGCACTGAAGCCCAGGGCTTGGTTAAGGAGGACACATAAAACACTTGTTCCACTCGTTTCCCCTGCGTACCACCCACCACTGAACGCGTGACCCGGCCGTGTCCTCATTTCCATATTTCAAAAGCTTAATTTAACTCCAGAAGCCTTCCCTGATCTATACCTGTGCGCGCCTTTCTGCCACGGCTGGGTAAAACTGCGATTATACCTGCTCACGTGCTGAGCCGGGACCCTCAACTCACAGCAAGACGCGGGGTGAGAAAAGCAGGTCAAGCCACGAAAACTGGTTTTGCCAAAATAAGTAGTCAACAGTCCATCCTGTCACCAGCTGAGGCCGACCAAAGAGCTTTGCAATAAAGGACACAGAGGTGCTCGTTAGCTGCGCGAAAAAGGGTTATCGAGTGAAGTTTGGGTATTGGAAGGCAACTTTCTTAAAATACTTAAGGGTTCAAGCCTAATCCAAATAATCCCCAAGGAGAGGATGAAAAGGTGTGCACGGCTCCAGCGTTTTTCCCAGATCCATCTACTTTTGTGCTCCCTGAGGTAAAAACAGATTATTTGGCATCTGTTTATTCAGCTCCCATGAGGCCCTGGAAACAGCTGTATCATAAATGCAGAAACCTCTCAAGGGTGGAAAGGCATCTTGAGCGCAGCCCTTCCCTCGTGCCAGAAGTAGCCCAGTTTTAGGACCAATCCCGAGGTTGCCAGTAAATCTGTGACACTGCCAGAGTTCGCGCACGCTAATTTTCAGATCTGATGGAGCTCTGAAGGGACGCTCTGAGCTGGGAACGCACAGAAGCCAAGTACTGCTGGGGAACCGGTGGTGATACGTGAAGGTTTTGTAGCAGTTTTTCCTTCCAAGCATTCAGCAAAAAAAAAAAAAAAGGTATGCAAGAAGTTGAAGAAGCAGCACCCATCTCTTGTCACAAGAGTCCATGCCCGGGGACTCAACTCTAGTGAGACTCCCCAAAAAGGTCATCCTGCATCACTATGTCTGAAGGAATCATCCCCACCAAGGTTGCCATCTCACTAAAGCTGCTAATGCCACGCTGTCACCAGGGTGAAATCTGGGGGCTGGGGGGCAGCTGAAGTGCTGAATCACAGAATCACAGAATCTTCTAGGTTGGAAGGGACCTTAAAGATGATCTTGTCCAACCGTCAACCTAATTTTGACAAAAATAACACCCACACAACAAACAAAAAGCAACACCATCACTAAACCACATCTCCCAGCACCACATCAACCCGTCTTTTGAACACCTCCAGGGATGGTGCCTCAACCCCCTCCCTGGGCAGCCCATTCCAATGGCTGATCACCCTTTCGGTGAAAGAATTCTTCCTAATATCCAGCCTGAACCTCCCCTGGCGTCACTTGAGGCCATTTCCTCTAGTCCTGTCACCTGTGACTTGGGAGAAGAGACCGACCACCACCTCTCTACACCCTCCTTTCAGGGAGTTGGAGAGAGCAATAAGGTCTCCCCTCAGCCTCCTCTTCTCCAGGCTGAACAACCCCAGCTCCCTCAGCCTCTCCTCATAAGCCTTGTGCTCCAGACCCCTCACCATCTTTGTTGCTCTTCTCTGAAATTGAGAGCAAAGCATTTCCCTGCTATCAGCACCCCAAAGACATTATGTCATGTGCTTGTGAGATTACAATTTGGGTTTGTTATCGTCACTTTATATCCAAAGGAAGTTATGCACACAAAGGAAACACCAAACCATCATGTCAGGAGGGCTATAAATCACTTATTGCTGAATATTAAGAGGACATCTGAGCGCCCAGTAGGAAAGCAAAAGTTTTGGAAAATCCTCTTTTCCTCACAATCCCTTCAATTCAATTCAAACCTTGCTTTTATTTTGGGAGAGGGTGAAGGAGAGCGCATGGTTTCACGAATACAGCTACAAATGAAACCGGGTTGGTCCCATATGCGTGACTCATGGCTGACTGCAAGCACTGGTCAATGCCTTCCTGGCTGTTGGGACATTGCTGTCACCCAGGCGGATCCCGTGGTGCTCAGAAAGGCCGAGCTCCTGCTCCACCTCTTCTTTCAGCTGAAAGCACCGTTCTATTTGTTTGTTTTGTTTTATTTGAACATTTTGTTCAAATTTGTTTTATTTGAACTGGAGAGCACTGCGTTATTTTGGAGACCTCTTACTCTCCTTCCCCGTTCCTCTCTCCCCCTTCTTCCCACCAGCCCCAGCATCTCAAATTTGTACAGGGGTGCGTGCACGCACTAGCGAAGAGTTTGCATAAGCTTTGTTGCCATTTTCTGTCCAAGTAAAACACATGGTTAGAAAAACCAAGAAATGGAGAAAACAGTGGGATAGTCAGATCTTGGGCAAAGCAGCCCATCTAGCAGCAAGGGTCCCTTTCCGCTTTCCTGCTCTGGTCTATCAGCCTTCAAAAGGACATTCTGAGAAGACTGTGAGGAGCCCTCCACCTCCTCTTCTCCTGGCAGGTGCCCGAAATCCTCCCGACCATTCTCCAAACTGCATGCTGAGATCCCACTCCTGCTGAAAAAAACCCTTTGTATTCCCAAGCTCCGTGACCTCCCAAAACGTGTCACTGCACTTTCAAGCTGGCTGCAAATGTTGCAGGTCATTTCTGTAGCTCTTAAATTCTGAGTGATTATAACAGGGGGAAAACATGGATGCAATAATTGCTTTTAAAATATGATTGCTGCTCGAAAGAATTATCGGGGAGGGGGGTAATTGTCTGGAGGATGGTGTGATTCAGGACTGCTGACTTCTACTCCTCACTCATTCAAAGTCACCGTGTGAGTCAGTGGAAAAGTCATTGAAACCAGCACAGTCAACAAGGTACTGACATTCATATTGAGGTTCCTAAATCAACAGTGTGGAAGATTTCAGCTCAAAGATACGGGTTTTAAAAGCAAGAGTGGGTGAAGGGAGCAGGCTACGCTGCAAGCCTGCAGCAAGTACTATCCCAAACTCTGCCGCTTCAAATTCCAGCACTTTTCACCCCAGAAACGTGCCAGCTAAAGGCGTAACGGCACTTTGGGGAAGTCCATGACCAGTCCAAGCCGAAACAAGGTCCATATACCAGGTTCTCTGCAACAACTAAAATATTACGCTGCGAAATATATTGAGTATAAAATGCAGAATAGTCATAGCACACAAATCCTTAGCGCGCAGAAGCTGCTGTCTTGCAGCTCTGCCACCAATGGCTAATTAATTCTAGGTACCGTAACGATCGCATCACGGGGAAGCGCTATTCTTTGTGTAAGCAGCAGCTCTGTATACAAACAGTACAACACACAAACAGAAATCGCACCTTTCATTCAGAAAAGTCAGTCATCTTGAAAGAGCTGCTTGCAAGAACCGACCCAGTAACCTGAATATTAGAAAAATGAAATTCAATATTTAACGTTATGAAAGTAATAGTAAGAGGGTTGTGCAGCCAGAGAAATCGTTCGGAGAATACGTAGCTCAGCAGCTTACAAATTAGCAGGACAGTGAAAGCAGAGATCAAATGTGAGATCTCTCAAATCCACAGGAAATGACTCAAGAAACTAGATCGAGTACAACTTTAGCTTACAAACCTCAGACACGTTTGCTTCTCGCTATCGGGGCAAATATATGCATTCACAACACAGGGACGTAAAAATACATCCAGATCATACAGTCAAGCTCTCAAGCATTAATCAGACAGTGATTAACACCCAGTACTCCTCAGCAGTATATGCATTATAATGGCCTTTTAATTACATGATTGCGCCCTGGGTTTTTCATGTGGCCGTAACTCTCCCCTTATTCTGGTTCTGTAATAGCCAACTGCTAAATTCCGTGCTCCCCACTTCATGGGCGCCGATGCTCATGCTGACCATGAGAATTTTTGGCATGAAAGATTTGAAAGATATTAGACGGCTGTGCAATCTCTGCATGGTTTGGGAGGAAAAAAAAAAAAAAGAAAAAAAAAAGACATAGGATGGGTGGAAGTGTGTCAAATTATTACATCTGGTCTTTTATGGTACAGCAGCTGAAGACCTTCCTGCCATTTCCTTGCTCCCAACCGCTTGCTCCTGCCCTGACACTTCCTTTCGCTGCCAGCTCGGCTCTGCCAAGATGTTTATCATGCCATTCTGCAAGCTGGATCCTTGAATAACTTTCCAAAATAAAGAGGTATTGGGGAGTATTCTTAGCTGGGACCATTTAGCTGATCCAGCCGGGTAACTCCCCAACAGGGAGATGCATTAGCACAGCCAAGGGGCTGTCAAACTGTGCTTTGCAGAGGGATAAATGGGTGGGGAGGGGATGGGGAGAGAGGCAGCACTGCCATCCGAATGAGCACGCCACAGGCTGCCAAGGGGAGGGAAGCAGGCTTGTGCTCTCCCACGTTATCTGGTGTGACGGCTGAACCTCTAGCAATGACAAGTGTGTTACTATAACATTGTAATGCCACCAAAGCTGCAGATTCTGCTACCATCTCCAAAGGACACCCTGCTTCTCCCTGGGGGTAACCTCCCATAGAGAAGACCTGAAAGCTTTCATCCGCTCTTGCCTCCTTGCCTCCATCTCATTACTAACAGTCCGCAGGTTTTTCTCCAAGTTTCCACTTCTGTTCCTGAAAAGAAAATTTACAGCACTTAGAAGGTGGAACCCGACAGAACAGAAACACAATTTCCACCCCAAAATCTGAAGGCCCCTTCAAGACTAAATCCCACAGACTAGACTTGAAAGATAAATTGGTAAGAGGCTTCCTTAGGAATCGCTGTCGCACGGGATCTGAATATCCCGACAGAGTGAGAGCGGCAGATGGGACATCTCCCCACCTGCAATGGGGAAGAAGAGGCTGCCGCTGAGGAACCTGGGGAGACCATAAAGCCAGGGTGATGTGCTTGGGTGGGACAGGCGCATTTCTTCTCCCAGGATTGCCTAGCCACAGAGGACCCGATGGAGAAAGCAGTCCCAAAACTCCCTGCTAGTCATTCAACTTCATGGGCCGAACTGTCTTTTCAGAAGTCGGCTCCTCTCACCCCCACCCCGGTGGACCAAGCAAGATGTCAGAGTGTAGTTGTGACACACAGGTTGGGGGAGTGTTTAGGGTTACAGCACTGATCGTGGTTAGCAAAAACCATTTCAACCGACCTACAAAAAAAGCTGCGCCGTGCTACCAGCGTGACTGCGCTCACCCAGCAGCGCTGCTGAGCATGGCTCCAAGGGTTGACTTGAGCTCTTGCGGAGGGCGAGACGGGCTGGGAAGAATGCAAGGGTGGTGAGAAACCCAGCTGTGTGGGCAGAGGAGCCCTGTCACCTCAGGACATGGCTCCGTGGGGTCAATGCTGCCTCCCAGAGCTCTTCTTCTACTAACAGGCTGTTAAGCCCCTGGCTGCACACACGGCATCGCACTGATCATCTACAGGAGGTAAATCCTCCACATGGGCCTTGTCAGCCATGACAGGGAGCTGCGCCGAACCAGGCTGGCATGGGCCAAACCCAACTGAGCCGGGCCGGGTTGGGTTGGACTGGGCTGAACCCAGCCGAGCTGGGCAAGGTCAGGCTGAGGTGAGCTGGCCCTGGCAGGGCTGAGATGGGCTAGATCGGGCTGAGCCGGGCCTCACGGATCAGGAGGAACCGGGACAGAGCGGGCCTGTGTGAGGCTGAACCCTGCCGGGCAAGCTGAGGTGAGCCGAAGACCGAGCCGAG
>VXAK01005862.1:11575-24915 GCA_013399435.1 Arenaria interpres | reverse complement strand
TTCTATGATTCTATGAAAAATCAAAACCACATTGTTGACAATTAAAACCCTTTCGTCCTTATCAAACTGTAACGCTGAGAACAGAATATTTTTCTCCACCTTTGATAACCTCCTTGCAAACAGGTGGGTTCCTTCTTATGTTGCTATTATGTAGCTGTCTGGAGATAGTTTCATATTATTTTGGTCTGAGATTTTGCTCTGGTTCAAATATACCACTTTGTTTTAAAACACAGCCACGTATCTCCTGGGAGAACTGTGCCCATTGGCATTTCTCAGTGACCGAAAGTTTAGGCAGGTGTCTTTAAAACATTGCCCATAGCTGTATTATGTTCACACTTCCATTTGCTAATGTGTTAAATAAATCACTATGTTTCTTAGTTTAACAACCAACTAATTCAACAGTGTCAAGAAAAATTAAAAAAAAAAACAGTTCTAATGCAGTCTAACAGTTTCTAGATAGCAACCATTCTGAACAGTGGAAATGATTACTTTACAGACACATATTGAAGCACACAAAAACTACCTCAACCCAACCAAATACCCTAAAATCTCAAAAATCTAAGCACTGAAAATGTGTGGAAGTGTTTATTGTTAGCTCCTGAAACTAACAGAGGAAGCAACTGTGTGCCAGGAATTCTGTAGCTAATGTTCTTATCCTTTTTTTTAGGATGCAAAAAACAGGCAAATTCCAGCTTTGTGGGCAGAACAGCAATAATGCCTTTTCTACTACTGAATGAAGGAGCTAAAAGTCAGATGTGTTTTGTATTAAGCAGTTTTTATCCACAGTCGGGATATCTGATGTGAAAGGCAACGCCCGCAGTGAACGCAAAAGGTTTTCTAAGTTTTAACCTAATTCCTTCTCAGCCTTAACCTTTATGTTTTCGTATCTTCATCTGTTATCACTCAAAGAAATGTATTTGTTTATCTGGCTCTTCTATTCCAAATAGGAGATATATCCAGCATGTTTAGTACCAATTTATGTATCATGAAAATCTGCATGTCTTTTGCTGTTCCTTAATATTCAAACAGTATCTGAATAGCGTCTGTAGCTACTGGAACAGTTTTTCAATTTTCTTCTCTGGATATGACAGAATCTAATTTCCAAGTGCAGGCTGTGCCACGACTAACAACGTCTTTTAGCATTTTACCATTATAGCATTAGCATTACTGTAAAGAATAGTTAAGGAATGAAGACTTTTCCTCTTTAGTATAATTTTTAGTTGTGATTGGAAGGAGCGTTCATGCTGAAATAATCTGTAGGGCAGGGCTATGCATTTTCAGACATTTCACCTCCACTTTTGGGCCCATGTCAGCGGTCACAGTGACATCTGAAAACTTTCTTGGTACTGTGGAAGTCAAGTATTATACTGTTTTTAACAGACACTTCTCAGAGATACATGGAAAAGTCTGAACTGAGTCTCGGTTTGTCTGGTTTTCTACCCCTGAGAGTGGATAATAACTGATGTCAATAAAAATATCTGTAGAGAAACTCTTCCCTGGGATGCTTTTCAAGCTTCTGCCAATCCCCAGCACATAAATTCCTGAGCTAGAAATTAGACTAATCCCTTTTTGAGCTCATTTATGGTTTTGGCCTCCATAACATCATCTGGCAATGTGTACTACAATTTAATTATGTCATAATATCTTAACCACCGATGCCCTTCCTTTGGCTTAAAATGTCATTAGTTTCATTAACTGTCTGTCCCCCTTTGAAAAAACGCAAAGAAAATATTTCAGAATGTGTGGATTTGTTTAACAATAAAAGGCACGCTCGTGTTGTGCCTGACATACATTACACTAACAAATATCATGCTGTCCTTTTCCTCTTCTAACCTTACCCCTCGCATGACTATGGTCATGAATGACCTATGGTACAGACATTTTTTCAAAAAAAATATTTCAACAGAATTAGAAACCATTATAAGTGATCTCACCGTTTACTAGAAACAGGAAAGAGCAGAGTAGAGATGAGAAGGCGACTCAGCCTTGTCTGTACTGAAGATAAAAAGCCATTGCCATCATTCTGAGGCATTACTTGGAAAAGGACCGAATGTTTGCATTCCTGAAGTGGATCAAAAGCAATAATATTATCCCCGATGGCTAATACAAGATTATCCCCAGTGCTACGCTGGGCATGAAGGTGGACGTGGCTGAAGAACCAATCTTCATTTCTTCAATAGGATCTCTGTAACTGTGTTATTTAATATACAGAGATGTAACGACCTAGCGGGCTCCCAAACCAGTTGTAGACCAAGCAACGTTATGTAGCATACACAGCATGTGAAACCGGGTTTCCTTGTTGTGGGAAACACTATGTAACACAAACGAAAACCGTAAATGTTAAGACTCGCTGACCACAACAAACTGGTGTAAAACCACTTCCCTGGACTTACAAAGAGGTCTGGAATTAAACTCAGTCATCAAAGAAAACTAGAAAGGGACTTCTTGGGAAAATAGCCTTCCTGTCCTTTTGGAGAAGCTAAATTAAAATGTGCACGCACAGCAACTACTGTCTTTTTACAGCTGTTGGCAGCCCTCTACAGAACCACTACTCAGGAGGCAGGCTCTAACACGTCTCGTAACTCCTCGAGCGATTTGAGTACTCGATGCATAAAACCAGAGAAACTAAAAGAACAGCAAGCAGTGTATGTCTTTAGAAGCTTGAGTGACTCCCAACAACAAATGGCAACCCAACACGACAATTCACAGCACTAAGGTCAATAATAAAGACTTTCTAAATTATTATCAGAGTGAAAACTAAAGAAATATGCCATACACTCTGGCCAGTGACATCCCATTTCTACTCAAAGTGTAACACTGAAATGCATTAAACCTGAATTAATATTAAAATCCAAAAGGTACTAGCACTTCCAGAATAAAGTGAAGAATATCTTGAGATAAGGAAATTAAGACGGTTTTTATGTATATTCAAAAAATTGGAAGAAATCAGCTAAGTCCCTTCAAACCAACATGACAATAGAGAGAAAAATGTTGAATAGACATCCTGAGCTGCTTCTCCCACAGCAGAAACTTTTTTCAAATTAAGAACATGATTATTTTTTTTTCCTTCCTACTGAAAACATGCACCATCTATGGTTACAATTTTATTATCACCCATTAATGAATCTCAATTTCTAAACATCAACGAATATCATTTTGCACGACAGGTAATTACGACTGAAAATTGCAAAGGAGTAAAAATTTTACAGAACCTACAATATTGTTTTGCAGAATGGAGGATTCTAGTGTGAGTAGGAAAACCAGAACCCAGGCACCTTATGCCAGTTTGCACGCTTAACTGTTTTGATACCAGACTGTTGCCACAGCACAATGGGAAAAAAATCTCCACACATTTACTTTGTGTGTAAATTACCACAATATTTTAGTTTTCATAAGAAAAACCTACATTTTATGTAACTCCTCATAATTTCAATAGTTCTGGTTGCAAATATAGCTATCGTGGAAAATAGTTTTTCATAGTACTAGCTCTTTATGGAGTTTTTCAAACAAAAGAATGATTTTGATTTTAATAATAAAATAAAACATCCTAAGGCAAGAGCCTGAACTATAAGGTGAAAGTTAAGACTCGCTTCCCCAGTTTCATAACATGAAGGTGAAATTGAGTCCCACTAAGAACTCTGCAATAGTCACAGGACTTTATCTTAATTTTACTGAGTCATCATTGTAACTAATTTCAGAATAATAGCCCAAGACTTCAATTTTCACTCACAGTTTCTGTTCCTCTTTATAAAGAAATACACCTAAATTTCTCTAGGATACTGACAGCAAGGGATCAAAGACAATTCTAAGATTGACAAATTCTGAGTTGCAAGAGAGATACTCCTACTCCACACTAAAGATGTCCTAAGCTATAAAAGGCTACCATATCTTTCATCAAAGATGTTATGTAAGATCTGCCTAATTTTAGATGGTGTAGGGTTTTGAGGGAATTAAACATACAGAATTATACCATACATTACTAACAACCAACAATTATTAACAACATTTTTATGTTTCTCCCTTCTCTTGCCAGAACCATAGATTGACTTCTGCTGCACTCAGATTATCCGCATTGTTCTTTCTGAAAGAAATGATGTTGACAGCACTACAGATATTGTAATTTATTGACTGAAATCCAATAAATTAGCTTGTTACCATGCTTATGAGCTAGATGAGATGTAACTATTTAGCACAGTCTTTCAGCTGATCACTATACTCCTTTGTTTGCTTCCCGTACATGCTACAAATGAGAAACAAATCACCAATTTTTTAAGGCCTTCTGTGGTGAACGCAAAGATGTCTCTGCATATTTTCTGCCTTACAGCTTTATTTGCTAAAATGCCCAGTGTGCAACATTGTGGTGACAGATTTTGTTCCCCAAATCTTTGCCAGTGCCAACTTACTCTAACCTTATTAATGAAAAAACTATACAAGACTTCTGTGGAAGCAGAAGATTTACCACAGAATCACAGAAATTTTGACTGGAAGGGATCCCTATTCCTATTTCTTGCTTAGAGCAGAAATATGGCAATGGCATGATTCATGTGTCCAGCCAAATCTTGAAAAATTCAGAGGGTACAGACTTTTATTTTTCTTTTGCATGGAATGCAGCATTAAGATTTTTATGGAATTTCTATGAAATCCCATGTTAAAACTGGACTCTTGGAGATCCTTCCAAGAAGCGAAGAAGCAAATCTGAGGTAAAATCAGCATCTTCCTGTATCACTACTATATTCTTTAACTGGAATCTTTCCTTAAGCACTTCAGATAAAGAACATTAATGCCCAAGAAAAATTATTGTAATTTCTTTATGTTATCACTCAAAGTATTAAATTCAGACATTTTTCTTCATGAATTGTTACTATTAGCTTCCCTTCCTCTTGACCTTCTAATTCCCTTTATCCTCTCCTGTAACTGCCTCCTTCCCTCTTATTTCACCATATTTGGCAAAGTTCTTTCCCTCTTAATCCAGCAGTAGTGCCTTCGCTTAAAATTCATTAATCTCTCACAACCCACACAAAAAGGCAGCAAAAATTATTAACTGATTGACTCTTTCCCCACAAACCTTAATTAGAATTTCAGAACAATAGCATTCTGCACAATAATGTCATAGTTCTGGTTTGAGGTGGTGGCAAATCTAAATAGTCATTAACACCAGCCTTTCTGTTGTTTTGTTTTTAGAAGACACAGACTTTTTCTAATGCTGCTTCTTTTCTCCCAAAGCCCCATGTTAGAGGAAAAATGCTTAAGCAGGGGTGTCCAGGATTGAAGGAGAGGCAAACACGTTTTTACACAGGTAATCTCAAGCTAAATTATTCAAAGTCAATATTCCATTGGTGTTTTGGTATTAACATTTTTAGAGTCGGTTAAATTTGATATGCAAATACAACACAAGCAGGTTATGTATCTACCCATTTTGACATCTTTTAGCATGTGAAATTGTGTTTTAAAATAAATTAACTTGAAGAAATGGGCATCTTTTCATTTACAGACTGCTTTAGCATTCTACTTTTAAAATAACTTCCCAGAAAAAAACAGAACATGAAGAAGTCAGCTTCAATCCCACTAAGCTTCGGACCATGACAGCTTTTGTAATGATATTGAGATTGCAGGTATAACTTTCTGAAAATAAAACTGGGGATTCTTTTTTGTTGAACTGAGAGAGGTAAGAACTATTAGTCACAGAACAGAAATTTATGACATAGTAAGGGCTTGTACTCAGTTCAGTAAAAACTTTCAATTATTACCTATCATTTGTTCTTACACAGGTATAACAGTAGAATGGGAAATACAAAAACTATGCATAATTTTATCACACTTCTTATTTTTAAATTTCGATCTGAGAAAATATATATTCTTTTATCCACTTAGTTTCATCAGGAATATTGCTCTCAGGAACATCCTTTTCAACCAAGAGAATAAGAGAGGGCAGACTCACTAATAATTCCGTGTTCTGTTTTGTGCTTAGTAGAAAGTGTGGTTTTGGGACAGATTTTACAATGATTCTAATCATCCTATTTCCACTCTCACACACGCCTTGTCTTTTACTCTCTCCTAGCAGGGTGATTTCAGATCTCACCCAAATGCTATTTATGCTTTATATTCTATGTGTTTCTTATCTGTGGTAAGTGTGCTGAACTTGAGGTGGATGAGAAATACAGATTGTACTTTTGTGCATGTTCTTTCTCACGTTCAATCAAAGAAGTCTCCCCTTATCTTCCCTCCACACACAGTGGTGGAACTCCTACTACCTTGTCTACCAAAATGCTCAGGACATTTGCAGTAGAAAATTACTACTATTTCCACTTCCCTCAGGAAGGAGAAGGCTGCTGAAGACCAGTATGTCACAGAGAGCATGTGCTGGCTCTTCTGTAACAGAGAGTATTAAGTTTTATCAGGCTTCCAGGTTGCATTCTGGCCAACCCTGAGCTGTTGTCACACCCCAGCTCATCAGTCAACCTTGAATTCATCAGGATCAACTATGCGTACTCCAGACTAAAAATAAATGTTGTCATATGGAAATAAATGCCACTACTGCGGCTGTAATTATCCTCACTTGATATATGAAGAACGAGAGACAGAAAAGCTAAGCAACTTGTAAGAGTCATTGAGAGCTGTCAAAGAGCATACGAGACCATGAAACTCTACAGACCCCTTAAACTCCTTGGTCCCCTAAACCATTTCATTCTGTTCCCTCCATGATAGAATAACTTTGTATCTTCTATTTTACTGGTGTTCAGATTCTTGCACAATTTTGTATCACAATAGTATCTGTGAGTCTTCATTGCTCATTTAATAGCTTCCACATATTACCATTTGCCCCTACATTTTTCTTTCCATTAATTTTTCTTCCTTTAGCTCATATTTTGGTGCTTTTCTTACTTGAACAAGTTTTAAATGCACATCCCCAGTGCCACCAGCACACTGAGGGCTTGCTTACCTGTCCAGTTATTTGCTAAGCTACGAACATTTAAATCATACCTGTTTTACAAGAGAAATTCAGAGGAAAAAGTAGAAAAATCTTTGTTATGCTTGTCTAGCAGTTCACATGCATTCAGACGTTCCAGAAATAGTTATATACTTGTGTTCCTCAGTAAAGCTACTTATTTTTTTTCCCCCCCTACAAACTTCTACTGGAGCTATTACCTTAAAGACGGATTTTCATTTTGTAAGAGACTACATACTTCTTCTTTCTTTCAAGAATTTAATTANTTGCACAATTTTGTATCACAATAGTATCTGTGAGTCTCTTCTAACCTCAAAAAAACCCTGCAGAATATTTGTACAAATTCAAACCAGCATGTTAAAATCAATTATTTAAATATTAAAATATACAATATCGTTCTTGGCTATTGTTAAAGAATCTGGACGTATAATGACAAAGGCTCTGCAGAACATTCTCACTTTTAACAGCAACAGAGCTGCAGTTTCCAAACCACAAAGGAACATTTTGGATCCTGCTGCAAGGTATGATTTTTCTGGAAATATGTGCCCTTATAAAAAAAAGGGGGAACAATAGTACTTAGAGATTCAGAACCATTTAAAAAATGCAGCAAAACTGCACTGGTACACTTCTTCTGCAAAAGTAAAATTTTCAAGGGCGTTTACCTGAGTTGCCTCCCAAAAACAGTGTCTGTCTGATATCAATCAAAACCTCATTTCCCATTGTGATTTTACACTTTCTTAAGTTCCAGGACTCATTATATTAAATTCACAGATGTTGAGTAATATGTAGCAAGAGATTCTGTTCCTCAGGGAAGCATTTTAACAATTAAGTTGTTGAAATACTTCCAACTACAAAAATCCTGGGATAATTAAAAAGCTTTCCTAACCCCCTGGACTGCATTGTTTACTTTTCATCTGCATAGGGCACAAAGGTAATTGTTTAAATATTTTCTTTTAATCCACAAAATCCAAGACCTTCCTGTTTTCAAAAATGAAAGATTTTAATCCCCTGAACTCCTTTACCTCCAGGATCTTTGGCCTAAATCTCTGCCCATCCTACCATATGTAACACGAATATTCGCTATATCATGCTGTACATCAACACATTTTGCCAAGGCTCTGGGAAATAAAGCTTTTCTTAATCACTGTCAAACTATTGTCTTCTTTCAAAAGCCCTTAATTGGTTGTACTAAAAACCTTTACGCTAGGTCTACAGATTTTAAAATATGTTGAAAATGACATTCATAATAAAGACTAAATAGACAGTAGCTGTGCAGTTAATAATTACTTTTAGGATTTCCAATCTGTTACACTCCTTAATAGAAAAAAAGTAGAAAAAATACAGGATCATCAAAAGATCACTGAGGAGAGAACACAACTTCTGCAGCAAAGAGAACTGAATAGTTTAGGACCCATACTGCCTAGAAGGCAGCTAACTGAGATGGAGTATAATAGATCTCTGGGAATTCAATACTGGTATTCACTGTTTTTTAAGATAAAATTACCAAATTTAAGCCAAAAAAAGGAAAAGAAATAAGATGAACCTGTGTAAATAGGTCACAACTAAACTGAGAAAATCAAGAGGTCACAGTTAAACTGAGAAAATCACTGTATCTGTTTGTTCTGGAAGTCAAAACTTTCATGATAGGTTTGAAAACCTATCAGAAATTCATGGAATAAAGCCTTCAAAACATAACCTTCAACTTGTGAAATCCCTGAGCTGTGGACTGCCACATGCCAGAAAGTTGCATTTTATGCTTGATCTGTTCTTATTTTTCCTAGGCATTTTGACTGGCCACTATTAGAGACAGGGCATCAGAGTAGGGCATCAAACTGAATACAGCCATTCTCTTCTTCTTGTGTAAAACATCAATATTTTGAGAAGACTGCAGTTTTGAGATGATTTTTTTTTTTTTTTTAAATCTTCATTTTGCATGTACTATGCAAAACATCCATTTACATTAAAAATGACTGAGGTAAAATATATACCCTCATTTCCTACTAACTGTTGCTTCAGGATTTCATTGTGTAGCTTATTGTTGCATTTCCTGGGATGCCAATAGAAAACTGATTTATCACCAGGGGTCAAGAGCAGGGGTCACTGGTCACACTGTAACAAGAAGGAAGTTAATTGTTGATATTTTTCTATTAGGAGTAAATCCATTAAAGTCAACACTATTGCCTTACTGTGACTGATGATAGATTGCACTTCAAAAAATCAACTAGGCAAGCAAAGCTTTTCAAGACAGAATTGAAATTATTGGTATCCTAAAGAGCTAGTTTTTCTTCCCGAGCTGTACTTAGCCCTTTGGTTTTTTGAAGTATTAGATTATTTAGCGTGGAAGATGTCCCAGATCCCTGGCAAAACACCTTTGTCTTTTGGAAGACAAAAAAAGGGATTTAGAGAAAATGCTGTTAATTAAGAGAGGAATAAAATGACCACTTCCCACGTCAACAAGCTTCCTTTACACACCCTTAACACACAATTACTGCATCTAAATTGACTGATGGGGAGAAAAGAAAAAAGCTATTTGAACTTAAGCAAATGCTGTGACTTGGAGAAAACTGTTTGACCTGTATCAACTTTCAACATGTAATATAATCCATAGAATAGTGAAGAGTTGAAAGTGAATTTTAAGCAGGAGTGTCCCTCCTAACTCTCTTAAGCCCCCTTTCCCTCTCCCTAGTATTGAAGACATATATTTTTGTAATAAGAGGGTTAATTCCTGACAGTTTTTCTAGAATTTAGTGTGGGGTTTCACTAGAAATGGCTTCACTCAAAAAAGAAATGTAATGTGTACATTTTAAATTTTATACTGACTGATAAACCAATGCTGCTGTTCTTTTCCCAATGGAAAACAACATTCAGTGCACTTCAGTTTTATTTATTTGGTGTGTTTCAGCTACAGGTCTCAATTTTTAAAGCCCAGTCTAAATTCTAATGAAACATCATTGTAAAATGCCAGGGAATAACTAGACTGACCTATCAGATCAGTTTGCTGTTTCCAAGTTTTCTACTACTTTAATTAATATATTAGTGGATGAGAAGACAAAAAATACAACCATTTTTGCTTTTGCTTGCCATTTTTAAATGATTTTTAAAAGCTGAGTCTAAACCAGCTTAGCTGCCAGGGAAAAAACAATTTTTTTCCTTCGAACATTCACGGGCTAATCTTCCAGTCAGGATGTATTTTCAAACTAAACCAATGCCTGCCTTCTAGTTTAGCTGTAAGTGTTAGCAATACCTGAGAAACAGGCTGGTTTTTTTTCCTTTGTAGTTATTTGAGAAGCATACTAATAGTTAATAATTTTTATTCTTGTGAAGGGGGCAACAAAGAAGGCTGGAAGCTCCGAGAACAGACTGAAAAACAAAGCAGTCTAAACTGCCCAGCTGCTCCATTTCCTATTAGCAATTTTCTCAGACCGGTTGCTTTCGTTTGACTTTAAGAGAATTGTGCAGTTGGTGTTACTTAATCCGACTGATCTGGTCTCGGGAAATATGGGGAAACGACAGAGAGCATTCACCAATGCCGCATTTCAGGGATGACCCCACCCATGGCGCTCTTCCATTCTCCCACTGGCAGGAAATTGTGCAGAATAATACTCCATTCCCTCACCATAGGAAAGGAAAAGTGGTATGCATCACATACTTCTCCTAATTCCTAACCAAACAGCATCACGCCAGCAGAATTTCCTGATACCGTTTCAGTTACCTCGGCTATATAGCTGGTTTTGTGACCACTAAGTTTATAAAACCATTCCAAATACCTATTTCCTGCGTTAGTTTGTTATACTGCCACCAGTATCACTATGGGCGGTACAGTTGTGTTTACATGGGCAATAATGAACCAGTGGACACCATTAGAAATGCTGCAAATCCTTCTCCAAAAATCAACAATGAAACTTTCATGAGGTCACTTACCAAGGGTAACACTTACTCGAATTCTGAAATTAGGATGAAGGAGTCTTCCAGCAGTAACAAAGAATTACTAAGGTTTGTTAAGTTTCAAGATGGTAGTGAAACGCAATGTCTACTTTCTGAATAAGCTAACGAAGGGGTTAATTAAACCAAGCTGTCAGCCATTAAATACTGAAAAACAGTCTCAGCTTGATGTTGCAATATTTAAATTTCATCCCTCTCACAGTCATACTTTTTTCTGAAATCTAATTTTTTTGTGTGTTGGACGCCTTGCTAACACAAACCTTCTCCTGAATTGCAATACAGCCATAAATCTATGCCCAACAAGAGGATCTTCAGCTCGCTTTTTGGCAGCAAAACAGAATTAACAAAGAGGAAATGTCCAGGTTTTCAAGTTGTTAAAAATACTTTCACTACTGGCTTTGCCTTATAAAAAAAACTGCTCGTGCTAAGTTCTGAAAATCACACCTGTACAGCATTTTCTCCATACTGCTATGCAATATTTCAGTTATTTATAATATAAAGGCTTAAAGAATTACTGCTGATCATGTGACATGATCAGTACAACAAGGCCTCTAAAATATGTTATCATATTTAGGATTTTCATAAAGCAAAGGAAGTGTTCACATACGGGGAGCATAAGAGTGATACCACAGAAAGGTAAGGTTAGACAGAAACATAAATCAAGTTTTTGGAATAGTAACATTTAGAACAGATATAAGAAAAACCTGATAATGATCACAAAATAAAGGTAGGTAAGAACAGCAAAATTAGTCTTAAAACGGCAATAATATTTAACAATGAAAGTGCAGAGGTACCGGGTAATTTGGAAAAATGCCCTCCAAGTTCTACAGTACTAATCCAAACAAAAATTGCTTTGCTCAATTTTATAATGCCTAATATTACCTTACTACAGTGATAGTCATTATGCTATAACAAAGACTGTATTACTGTAATACAATTGCATAATTACATAATTATAAAGAAAAAGATCTTGTAAAAATCCATACAGATTTTCGTTGCTTTCGATATTATGAAGAGCAGACAACCCTGTAATTTTCATTTGTATCAATAGTACAATATTAGGAAAATAAATGTGGCAACACACTGGGGAGTGCTGCTATCTCATGGCGCAGGAAATGTCAGACTTGCACACGTGCTGCAAGAGTGGTGAATGCTCACACGCTAAGTATGATGTGCTTTGCATGCGTAAAATTCACAGCAAACGCTCAGAGGAACACTACAGCGAACATACAGAGGTCTGACATGCTGAGAATACATTAAGACCTCTGTGCTGTCAACCAGAGCTGGCTCATAATACATGTATATGCGTTGCAAACATCATCCAATATGCATAATTTGGACTTAACTATTACTTTTAACCGACTGTGAATATTCAGCATAGTAAGCATTTGATATATTGTATTGTTAGCAATTTGTGTCTGCCATACAGCCATACGCTTTATGGCGAGACCCTGGCCCAGGTTGCCCAGAAAAGCTGTGGCTGCCCCATCCCTGGAGGGGTTCAAGGCCAGGCTGGATGGGGCTTGGAGCAACCTGGTCTGGTGGGAGGTGTCCCTGCCCAGGGCAGGGGGTTTGGAACTCGATTATCTTTAAGGTCCCTTCCAGCCCAACCCATTCTGTGATTTTATGCTTGAGTTTTTATATATGAGTAGCCTTGCTAAGTTCCACTAAATTGTTATTAGGAATTATGCTTAAAAATTTCACAGAATCATAGAATTGTAGGGGTTGGAAGATCATCCAACTCCTGAGTCTGGAGATCATCTAGTCTAACCCCCCTGCTAGAGCAGGTCCACCTACAGCAGGTCACACAGGAATGTGTCCAAGAGGGTTTTGAATGTCTCCACAGATGGAGACTCCACCACCTCTCTGGGCAGCCTCTTCCAGGGCTCTGACACCCTCAAAGGAAAGAAGTTCCTCCTCATGTTTAGATGGAACTTCCTGTGTTCATGTTTGTGACCATGACCTCTTGTCCTGTTACCAGGCACCACTGAGAGGAGCCTGACCCCATCCTCTTGACACCCACCTTTAGATACTGATCACCCTCTAAGATGGGGCTTTGGGACAAAAGAAGAAGCATTAGAATAAGTCTGCGTCTTCTGAAAAAAAAAAACTATGTCATAATGCTTAAAGGCAAATTTATACTCTGTACTTGCACTCCTGTCACTTCCACAGCCAAGCATACCCCTGTATCTGCTGGTACGAACTGGTTTTCATAAATTCTACAGTTGTTACAGAAGCTTACATTGTACCAACACATAGCATTCTCCCTGAAAATTCGATCTAGAAAGCCATTAGCACTATAAAAGCCCTCCTCACAGAAATATTTATTCAGATATCATTTAAAGAATTGAATGCCTCTTTTAACTTAGCAAGAGATTAACAATGAATTTCTTAATGGGCTCTGATATGAAAAGATTTGAATCAATTCTTGCACTCCACAGTAGGGCTGGTA
>VXAK01005860.1:0-38011 GCA_013399435.1 Arenaria interpres | reverse complement strand
TTTTTTTTATGAATGGCACTGAACAAGTTTACCTTGAAAGTCTAGAGCAAATCATGGTCTTTTATGGCTATATATCTTGTACATATTAAATCCGTGGCCTACAATAAACACAATTCTTCTGTGGTGCAAAGGGGCGCTGAGTGGTGCTGCTTTTAGGAAAGAAGGAACATGAGCATTGGGGTCGCTGGCTTCTTTTCAACAGTCAAATTTGTTTCAGTTGTTGAGTCACGTTGCCATCTAGTGGGGATGTCTTAATGTCGCAACCAGCGTTCGCCACCACTTCCATGGGGAAATCTTCCATTCTCTATTGCCTAGGAGCAGCCCTGACTTTAACTGGACTTTGTGTAAAAAGCATATTAGTGAAGGGAGAAGTGAGTTTTTGGTGTGGGCTTGTCCACAACGTCTAATTAGTCATAACTTCCTAATCTTGTCTTCTTAAGTAAGGGGATACTTGATCTGCCACAAGAGCAGGCCTTCAGGAATGCTAGACTTGGAAATGTTCAAATAAGGGGACTTTTGACTTTATCATATTTGATATTTCTGATGAAGCTACATGAGAATAAGAGTTGGGAACCTCTCTGGTTCTTGCAACTGTCAAGTTTGTGCTGTGGGTTGTTGAATTTCTTGAGTTCTCTATATTCTTTAGGTTCTCTTTTTAATAACATTTTGACATCAGCGGTAGTACAACAAAGTTTTAATGTACAATCTCTGGACCAGGTACTGTCTCCAATAGGGTGTGAGGCAGTAGAATATTACAATCTCAGAACTGCTTGTCTGGGAGATGAGTAGAAAAAGAAAGAGAAGTATTTGGGACCATGTGGCTTTCCAGTTGGCATCGCTGTAATTCAGTGTACTTGTGGAATCCAAAAGGGAAATACACTAGAGGTTCCCATTTCCAAATGGGAAATACAGGAGAGGTTCTTCATTAGAAATTGTTAAAATTCTCTTTAAACAAGTGGATTAGACCCATTGACTTTGGAATACATAGTTTATAGAAACAGTTACTCCATCCCTACGGTCTGTGGTTCACAAAGAATAATACTAATATAATGTTAAAAGATTAAAAAAAATGGAAAATCATAACTTCTCTGAATGCTCATGCAAGAATGGCTGAAAGGAATTCTAGTGTTTTCTTGATGTATACAATTATTTTTGAGATATGGCTGAATAAAAGCCATACTTGTCCAAGATCAGACTCTTCTTTGCTTTTTTGGATGATCTAAATATCCAAGTATAGTTTTGCTAGAAGCTGGCCCTGGGGGGGTGGGTGCACTTTCTGAATTCCAGATTACTCTGACGGCAGTTTAGTTGTAATGGCAATTTTAGTTAATGCACTTTTGTTGTTTCTAACAAGTGAAGAAGAATTAAGTGCCTTTTTGATGTTTACATGAACGCCCGTTATTGAAAGTGGTTAAGCTGAAATATATTATTCGTATGTACGTATAAAAAGCAGCATGTAATTTTATTTGTTCTTTATAGATCATGCATTGAGACTGTGGAACATCCAGACAGACACGCTGGTTGCAATATTTGGAGGAGTAGAAGGGCACAGGGATGAGGTGTTAAGTGCAGTAAGTGGAAGACTGTGGGGCAGTGATTTAGGTTTACAGAGGGTAGTAAGCTTACAACATGCGACTTTTTATCCTCTTGTGCACTGTTTTTGATATTATACCTATTTAAAAAAAAACCCTGAAGTGCATAAAAACCATTTGAAGGGGATAGACAAGTTTAAATCTGAGGTGGTTTTACTGATTTGGCCACCTCTCAATGTACAGGACAGGTGTTCAATCTCTGTGTGTTTCTGTAGCTAGTTTTCTCACAGTGCAGCCTAGAAATAAATAAATAAAAAATTAAAAAAAAAAATCAGTGGGGCTAGAAAGAGTAAAAAGTTTTCATGATGGTCCCACTTCTGAAGTTCTGGAGGTCTTATCGTGCCAAAGCAGCAAGAGCAAGTAAAGCTTGAGAGACATGGTAGGGAAGAAAAGAAGTTATTTCAGGTGAGTTATGCTGCTTTTCAGTGGCTGTGAACAGACACTGGTACCCAGCAAATACCGAATAGAGTAGTTGACTTGTAATATGCTGCTTTTAAGAACTTTTTTTTTCCATTCTTATTATGTGACCTGAAAGGTGAGGGGTGCATCTGTATGAAACCTGACAATGTATTATTCTTTTGCGGTTTGTAAATAGTCGTCACCCGTGTGGTAGACCTGGAATTCTGCCAAAGTTGCTCCATAAAATGAAATCTAGGGAATATACTGAGGGGAGAGCACTAGCAATAGATTCATTGCCTGTCAGTGCTGTTTAATGCGCTTCTCTTTCTTGAGAAAGAGTAAATATAATTATTTAAAGATACTGTACTGCTTTGCGGTGAGCGGGATTAAGTTATTAGTAGTTTTCTATTTGAAATAGGCAGTTGTAATGCATTCTCTAAGCTGAAAATGCTGTTTTGTTGGAAACGATGGAATGAAATCTGAGTTGGTACAATGCAGCTTGGGCTGGGGGTCCTCAAAATTATTTCATATCCACAGGATTATGATCTTCTTGGTGAAAAAATCATGTCCTGTGGGATGGATCACTCTCTAAAACTCTGGAGAATTAATTCCAAGAGAATGATAAATGCCATCAAAGAGTCTTATGAGTACAACCCAAATAAAACCAACAGGTACGTAGTTTTTCTTGGCTGTCTTTGCATAATATGAGTATTCTCATATGGCCCAGGTGAATTCCTACCCAGTTTGGGAGTTCTTGGAGATAGTGAGTGACCTGGGGATTTTGCAGGATACATAATCTCTCTGGAGGATGTGTCTTACTGATTTTTGCTTCAGTAGAATTTTATGGAATTCAGATGCAAAGTCCTGACACTTTTGTTTTAAATATCTTGATTCTTTCTTATCTTCTTGAATAGAAAATGTCTGGAAGATTCATCTCTATCATTCTTAATTAAAGCTTGTATTTCACTGTGTTTCGGCATGTCGGTGGCTTTTCTTTCTCTCACCTCAAAGTTTCTCGGAAGGAGTCAAATCAATGACATTAAATATCGCAAATGGTCTTATATTGAATAATTATTACAATTATTGTATCTGTTAGCTGAATTTGGGATGAGCACAAAACTGTTTATGGAGTAATAACCTTAATTTTCTCTGATCTGACCTTAGATAGCAGTAAACTGTCATGTAAGCATAGCGATTAGGTACATTGATAAATAAATCCTCCTTTATGAAGTTCATCAATTCACCTTTTTAATCTTAACTTCCAGTTAAACCATTGAGAGAATTGAAGAGTCTAAAACACACTGAACATGTTCAGCAATGAGACTAGCTGTGAAAATACTCTGGCTTTTTTTGGTAATGTTACCAAATATTAAATCATGCTTTTTTTAGTGTGCTTTTAAAAAAAAAAAAAAAAAAGATGGGATTTTTTTAGTGTGCTTTTCTATTTAAAAATTTAGATGTTGCAGAAGGGAATGAGGATGAAAACAGGGACTGTTCCCAATGTGTAAAAAAAAAAAACAAACAAAACACCACCAATCATACAACATACAAAATCGACTTTGTATTAAAACTGTTAAAACAACAACAAAGACAAGGTTGTCCTTTTAACAGAGAGATATCTTAAAACTGGCCATTAAACATTAGACGTGTGCTTCTGTGTTTCTCTGGACCTCACTTGGCAATTTTCTCTGTAGGCCTTTTATTTCCCAGAAAATTCACTTTCCTGACTTTTCTACGAGAGACATACATAGAAACTACGTTGACTGTGTACGATGGTTGGGAGATCTAATCCTTTCCAAGGTAAAGTGGTAGCTTTTTCAGCTGTATTACTCACATTTGTTGGTTTTGAGGATCTTAAACAGCAGAAGTTTTACTAGAATTTGGGTCTTAGGTTAACTTACTATGCTGTGTCAAATGATTTCATGGAGTATGTTGTGAATTTTGTCAGTTGTTATGATGTGTAGATAAGCAACTTGTACTTAAAAAGTAAAATTATTACTACAGCTGTACTTATGCTAAAAGTATGTGAGGTGAAATGTTTGGCTATAATTATAGTTAAACTGAATGTGCAGTATAAATTAGAAATATAATTGATTATTTTTTTTTCTTCATTGTTTCACCTCAGTCTTGTGAAAATGCCATTGTGTGCTGGAAACCTGGCAAAATGGAAGATGATATAGATAAAATCAAGCCCAGTGAGTCGAATGTGACCATACTTGGGAGGTTTGATTACAGCCAGTGTGATATATGGTACATGAGGTTCTCAATGGATTTCTGGCAAAAGGTATGTGTGAGCTTTGACTTTGATTTGAAGATTCTGACTTCCATTCTTTGAGACAGGATTTTAAAACTTTGGTATCCTCTGCTTTCTTTTGAAGATGCTTGCTCTGGGCAATCAGGTTGGCAAACTTTACGTTTGGGATTTAGAAATAGAGGATCCTCATAAAGCCAAGTGAGTATTTAATTTTATTTTAATTTGATTTAAGACAGGGAGTTGGGGTACATTCCCTTTTCCTTTACTGATAGCTGTAGAAATTCTTTAATAGTATTAGTCATTTTTTCCATTTTAACTACTAGGTGAGTAAACATTCTGAGCCCCTGAAGGTAAACATTTATTATTTTTTACTGGTTTATCACTTATATTATTACAGTAGTGCCAAGAGGCCCCAATGAGGTTGTGCTGGGTACCATAGGTAGATATAGTAAAAGATAATCTGTTCCATAAAGAATTTACAAACTAATTAGGTGGAATTAAGATGTGCTGGGTCGGTGTAGCACGTGACAAAGGAGAAATAGGTGGAAGGACGAGGGTAATGAAAATGTAAAGGTTGGCTGTGAGCATTGTGTGGAGGAAATAGTATGGCTTTCCAGCTTTCCAGTTCCTCATCTTAATATAAACATACAAAAAAAACCACCCCAAACCCATTATGTATACAAAATGTATATACACTGTGTATATTACTAATATATGCATTATATGTGTATATACATTATATAATAAATTATATATGCTTACATTTATATCTTTTATAGATATATTCTATATAAATGTGTGTGTGCATGTATATATACATAACATATGACCTTCATGAAAATGCTCTGGTGTTTAATCAGCCAATTATGATATTTTCTTCCTAACCCCTGTGAAAGAACATTCATTATAAAGTCCTAAATACTGTGATTCAATAAGATTTCAGTCAGTACTTCAGTGGGAATGGGGTGGATGAGGGGTGGCAGTGAATAGGAAATTCCTGCTTTCCCAGGTCCACGTTTGGAATACAAAATACACCATGAAGGGCATAATGCTGTTGCCCTTCAATTCCTCCTAGGTCCCATAAGTAAGAGGTTGGTGAAACAGCACTCCGTAACGCAGTAGCAAGTGCAGATTTAACATTGCAGCTGAATAATTTTCTTTTATTTATAGGTGTACGACTCTTACCCATCCTAAATGTGTTGCTGCCATTCGACAAACCAGTTTTAGCAGGGATAGTAGTATCCTTATAGCTGTGTGTGACGATGCCAGTATCTGGCGCTGGGACAGACTACGATAAATTACTTTTTCTTAATTCAAAGTAGAAAATATATTTTCAAATTATAATATAGTCTGTTAACTCGCTAGTACGGTAGATGCATTTAGTGTAGACTCTCTCGAAGGTTCGGCGGGCTGGAGCTGAACTTAGTGATGTTTACATTCTGTGTATTGTTCTGCTTGAAATTGCTGCTTTTAATAAAAAGAAGTATTTTTGTAAAGTTTTCTGAATTGTCCACTTTAATTATTTCCCACAGTGAGTTTTCACTTACGGCCTATGAAATTCTTTCGCATACAGCTGGTAACTCGCTAGAAGTTTAGTATGTGAATGGTGGCAGCTGGTTTTTTGCCTTTTTGACCGACAACCTAATGAAACTATTGAATATTATCCAGGGACCACATAAAGGAAATACTACATGTAGGGCTATAGTATAAATAAATGTTAAATCACAGCTAAAAACATTGCAAACTCGTTCCTTAAGTTGGTTGTGCATTGAAATTGATTGAGTTTTAAAAACCTGAGATTGGGATGTGCTTTTCACAGTTTCTGTTACTGATTAGAGGAAAAAAAAAAATGTGGCTTTTTTTAAGGGGGAAGTGGGGATATCACATTGCTCTACTGTTTGGATTCTGGCTGTTCAGTCCCTGTAATTCTCTCAAATCAAAGTTAGTTACTGGAAATATATTTTAATTGCCTCTGTTATCAGTATGCCCAAATAGCCTCATCAATATTTTACTTGCCCTGAGAGTAATGAATTCTAAAATCAATTCGATTTCATATAGATTTAAAATAGGTACAATTAAGACAAATGAAAGGGGGGAGATGGGTCAGACAGCAGACATCATTAACAGTGATAATCCGTGTTCGAAACGCTCATGTCTGTCCTGTCAGCATATACTTGGAATGTTTGTGTTTGTATTCAGGAATTGGTCCAAGACATTGCACAACAGCTCTGTGTGTCTCAAGGAGGAAGAAGGTTAATAACATTTACTGAACCTGAACCATTTACATACTCTTTTTTTTTCCCTCCTGGGCTCTTCACCATAACATGTTACTTGAAAAGAATGTATTAGAATATTATATAAATACAAGTTCACTGTCATTGGCAACATAGCAAGTGCTTTGTTGATCAGTAGATGAAGTTAAGCAGTCCGCTTTGCTGCTGACTTCTTAAGTGCGTATCTGACTTCTATCTTCCAGGATATTGCTTTTTCCTGTTTGTTGCAGTTTGGGAGGCTTGTAAATGCTCTGTTCAGATAAACTACCTGTTCAGTTTGAAGTAATATGACTAAGCCAGCTTTGATTTGTGTCCTTAGGAACCTGCAAAAAAATGAGATCCAGAGCTGGCAAGTAGTTTCCAAATCTTACTCTATAACATACCATTTTTTGTCGTCATCACCCCTCCCCCCCTTTTTTTTTTCTTTTTAAATCCTTTTCCTTATGACTGGGGAGGTGCAGTAGTACCATTGTAGCACAAGGCTGTCCAAAACCAGTGGTAAATTGAGCTGGATTCTGGACCTTCTTTTTCTTGCACAAGCCAAGCGGGCAGGATGCTCATTATTGGAAGGGGTGCCTGTGACTGGCTGGTTGTGGGAACATCGTCAGGAAGCCAAGTGTAAAACCAGAGTTGGGCAGAACCAGGTAGAACCCTGAGTCCTTAGAATCCTACAGCCGTCAAGGAAACAGAAGTTGTGGATGCCCCGTCCCTGGAGGTGTTCAAGGGCGGGCTGGATGGGGCTTTGAGCAACCTGATGTAGTGGGAGGTGTCCCTTGCCCGTGGCAGGGGGGTTGGAACTACGTGATCTTTAAGGTCCCTTCCAACTCAAACCATTCTATGATGCTATGAAACTGCTTTATTCAGGTGAGCTGAACTATATCGAGAATGCTTGGGTTGGAGGCTGGTACCATTAACCCTTACAAGCACTTTATGGTAGGATGCCATTGGACTGGGTCTCCTGCGTTTGCCCACATCCAGGCTGGAGAATCCAATGGGATACACAAGCAGGAGGGATTTTTTTCAGCCATGGTTGGTTGTTTTGGCACGTGAGTGGTGTGTTCTGACAAATACACTGTCCTGTTTCTGAGAGGAAGGAAAGGAAGGGTGGTGCTGGATTTGAGAGAGGCCTAACACAATTAGTGGCAGCTTTAACTTCTGTACTAACTTTTGAATGTGCTGAAGACTGTTCTCTTCAAATACAGACAAATGTTGCAGCAGGTTTGCCCTGAGAAACCTGGATGGAGCTGAAACCAGATCCGAGGTGTTACTGAAGGGAAGAACTAGAGAATGTGAACTTGCAAAAGCAGAGCTGGAGCAAGCCATGGGGCAGAGAAAAGTCTCCTTTACAGCAGTCAGCCCCATCTGCTTTTAGGACTAATAATATCTTCAATATACAGCACAAGTGAAGATAAAAGTTGTGTATGTATTTCATTGGGGTGTTTTCTTCCTAGAGTTGCCTAGTTCTGGACTGAGAAAAAGGGAGAAATGAAATTATTGTACATCTAGAAGATACAGAGCTAGTAGCTATAATCATTGCAAAAGAATTTAAAGAAGAGTGTAATATTCTCTAAGACTTTAAACCCTATAATACCTTATAGCTTTGTGTAAGCTGAAACTGCTCCCGCACGTACCCTTGAGAGCCCTAGTGCCAAAGTCCTTTAGCAAAAGGGTGGTTTGACCCTTGTATTGGAGAAATCTACCCAAAATATCCTGGAAGACATTAATGTGTGTTCTTTGCCATTGTCTGCAAGCCACCTGGAGGTCTGGTCTTTATAAATTCCATCATCGGCTCCTTCTGTTTCCCATCTGGGCAAAGGCAGATGAGGGAGAGGTGCATCAGGCTCTGCTGGGCTCTAGTTCTCCTGATGGATGATAGCACAGCCAGGAACTGGCTTCAGGAGGCTGCATGTGGAACAGATGTCTGTTTTGTAGGAATGTTGTAGAAAGAATCGTAGAATTGTCTAGGTTGGAAGGGACTTTTAAGATCATCTAGTCCAACCATCAAACTAACGAACAAAACCAAAAAAACACATCACTAACTCTGAAGTTTAAAAGCTGCTCTTTCCTTCAGCTGTTGCACACTGAGTATCTCTCTGAAGACATTCATAAAAAAATAAGCTCAAGAGAAGAAGTAGCTGGAACTCCTTTCTCCACCAACTCTCAGAAATGAAGAATCACAGAATGATACGGGGTTGGAAGGGACCTCTGGAGATCATCTAGTCCAACCCCCCCATGCCAAAGCAGGTCCACCTACAGCAGATTGCAGAGGAACGTGTCCAGGTGGGTTTGAATGTCTCCAGAGAAGGAGACTCCACCACCTCTCTGGGCAGCCTGTTCCAGTGCTCTGTCACCCTCACAGAAAAGAAGTTCCTTCTCCTGTTTAGATGTCTTCCCTTCTCCAGACTAAAAAGACCCAAGTCCCTCAGCCTTTTCTTGTAAAAGAGATGCTCCAGGCCCTTAATCATCTTTATGGCCCTCTGCTGTACCCTCTCCAGCAGTGCCCTGTCCTTCTTGAACTGGGGAGCCCAGGACCGGTCTCTGTTCCTCAGAGCGCCAGGGCCTGTTTGCTGAGGTTTTACTCCATCTGGTGGTGACTGAATTTAAAAAACAAAAAGTTACTGCAATGTGGGGAAAAAAACAAAAACCAAAACCAAAACCCCCCTCTGCATAATTAGACCTTTACAGATAACTTGTACTACAAATCGGTTATTATTATTACAGGCATTGCATCTCTGGAAGTAACTGGGAGAATGGTTTTTTTTATTGTTTGTGGGGGAAAAAAAATCCCCCAAATAATCTACATATACAAGGCAGGATAGATTGCTGTGTTCACTGTATCTTTTTGTTTCTCCTCAGGGTTATTCTTGAGCTTACGTATAACCCTGTTCTGCCCTTTTAAACCCATGTGTTGAGGGAAGAAGTACTGTTGTGAGATATACATGTATCTATGTATATAGCTGGATACGTTGAAGGAGGGTCTGGCTGTTCAATCACGAAGGCATAGCGCAAAATCTCATCCCTTCCCTGGGCTCCTCTTCATCTGAAAGATGCAGAGAAAAGACACTAAAACACTGTTCATCCTGAAACAGGAAAATGAAGTAAGAGATTTATTCCGTTCGTTAACAAGGAAACGCTTCTCTGTTTTAGCAAACAGCCCAATACATCTTTATTACAACACACCCCCCCCCCAGACACACAAAAATTAATTCTTTTGGGCTAGTTTCTTATCATTTGTTCATTCTCATTACTTACTTATTGCCAGCTTTCCTGGGACTGGAAAAGTGGCTGGTTTCAGAGCCACCCCCAGGAGTTCCTGGCTCTTGGGACAAAACAGACAAAGATAAGAGCTAACTAACAAATTGCAAACCTCACTTCTGAAGTCCAGATGATGGACTGAGTACCTCAGGTTTAGGCTTATATCTTGAACAACAGTGACCAGGCTTTTGTTTTCCTGCTCATAACGAAGAAATAGTAAAGAGTGTGTGGTATCTGTCACGACAAAACCACATGGAACAAAAGTTGGATAAGGTGGAACTAAAAAGCGTTTATGCTTGAGCCGCCCAGCGTGGCAGTTCAAGTAAACAACCCATAGAAATAAATGAGTTTCTTGCTTTCGTGGTGGTTATGAAAGACACCTCTCTGATAAAATTTGAAGGGGTTGGAGTCTTCCTTCTGCAGGTTTCTGTTCTGCGAGCTCAAGGCGCGGCAGGTCAGAAAGAGGGAAGTAGTTGGCCCTCAGTGATGGCCTCAAGCCTGTGCCATGGTCGGACACCACCTGCTGAACCTGGCAGAACTTCTTCATACGCGCTGATGATACTCATTGCCAACCTCAAAGACTGGAGCCAGGGCAAAAGCAGTCACAAAGCTGGTGCTAGGGAGTTTTAACCATCCCACCCACCTGCTTCTTGATGCCCAAATGCCACCACCACTCCCACCAGCACCATGGGATAACCAGAATGCAGTTTGGAGCAGGTCAGAACAGCAGCAGTTTGTTACAGGAGAGACAACGAAGCAGCAGTGACAGCCTCTGCCCATGCCAACTCTGCCCAAACGGGGCACTTAGATGACTCATTCTTCACCAAACCATGACAGATGAACGAGCAGGACTGTAGGAAATTGCAACGAGGAACGGTAACACGTGGATTACTTCATATGGGGATGCTCCAGGCAGTCAGATAAGGGAGGTCTACATAGTACCTCTTTTTATTTTATTTATTTAACAACTACTTCACTCCTTTGTTAATTGAACCATGCCAAGGTACGATTGGTCATACCACAAGGTCCTGCTGACATGTATTATCTTAACTAGTGAGGCCTTGCAAGGGCCTATAAAGTGTTAATTATTTTACTTCCACACCAGGCAGATGCTTGCTTAGAAGCATGAGAACCTGAGCAATGACCACCAGCAGCCTTGAGCGCTGAGTTACAGCTTACCCAGCTTTCACTCTAGCTCCCATTTGGTCCCTC
The DNA here is from genome assembly GCA_013399435.1 of Arenaria interpres. NCBI lineage: Eukaryota > Metazoa > Chordata > Aves > Charadriiformes > Scolopacidae > Arenaria > Arenaria interpres. Next base: position 27,026 of record VXAK01005860.1, on the reverse strand, counting down.
CATCTTCTTCTGATCCCACTTGCGACATCCTCAGCTACATGAGGCATCTGCCACCTGCGTGACAAAACTGCAGGATCTGACAGGTCACACAGGATGGTCCTAATGACCCATTTGAGGAAGGAGTTCAGCCCAGGCCTCGCTGCTGACTGCCCTCCATGTGGCTTCTCCACAACCAGATGGCCTGCAATTGTGTCTTTAAGGAAATTAGGTTCTTGGTTGAGCAGGAAACCAAGTATCTGAGGGCTTCGTCCTGTTACATGGCTTCTGGAAAACAACTCAGAGCTTTGTCCATATGTTACCTGGCATGTAATGAAGTTTACTTTTCAAAAGCAGTTCTTAGACACGTTTCCTGGGTCTCATCTGTCTTCTTTTTTCCCTCTTCTTGTGGCCCCAAGGCTGAGCTCATGCTCTTTCTTTCTCGCGAGTCTCTCTGGTAGGGTCCTTGGCTATAACTCAAGGGGAGAAAGAGTCCATTTTAAGGCTGAGGTGTGAAAACAGCGCATAGGATCATAGAATTGTCTAGGTTGGAAAGGACCTTTAAGATCACCTAGTCCAGCCATCAACCTAACTCTGATTTAAAAAAAAATATAAATGACTAAACCATGTCTCTAAGCTCTATGTCAACCCATCTTTTCAATACCTCCAGGGATGGTGCCTCAACCCCTTCCCTGGGCAGCCCATCCCAAGGCTTAATAACCCTTTCAGTGTGAACACTTTTCCTAATACCCGATCTGAACCTCCCCTGGCATAGTTTGAGGCCATTTTCTCTTGTCCTATCGCCTGTGACTTGGGAGAAGAGACCGACCCCCACCTCTCTGCAATCTTCAGGTAGTTGTAGAGAGCGAGAAGGTCTACACTCAGCCTCCTTTTCTCCAGGCTGAACAACCCCAGCTCCCTCAGCCTCTCCTCATAAGACTTACTCTACAGACCTCTCGCCAGCTTCGTTGCCCTTCTCTGGACCCGCTCCAGCACCTCAATGTCTTTTTTGTGGTAAGGGGCCCAAAACATGCCATGAAGCAGTCTCTAGAGGCATCAGAAGCATGTTTCTGTTCTCCTGGCAGTTGTTCCTAAGGGTTTTGCTTGATAAAGGAATCCTTAAAGGCTTTGTTCCCCAGCCACTGAACCCAACAAATTTTTGTTTTCATGCCAGCAGTCTTAGGAGTGAGTCCTAATTCTTAGTCATGGAAAGTAACTTACAAAAATATGATACATCTTTCAATGCGAGCTAAGTGTGGAGTGTCCCGTGAATAAGTCTCTCTCAAATAACCTCCTAAGAGGCAGAAAATTCCTGCTGACATCATCAGTCATGGGTGACAGAAGCAGCCTGGAAAGTTTAGGAAGGATGGCAGGAGCTCCAGTTTCTCCCTGGAGAATAACCCAATTCATCATCCCTTTCTTCTTCTGCAACAGGGACAGAGACAGTCGAGATGATTCCAAGGCAACAGCCATGTTGCCACCCAAGACAGCAAACCTTTCAACCGCTAACAGAAGCAGCTGCCTCAAAGCTCTCCAAGAACGCTCTTTCATTAACTATAGCCCCTCACAGCAAGCAGAGACCCCACCACTGAGAACTGATCTAGGTAGTCACACTGCTGTGCTTTTCTGCAAGGGCAACACTCAACAGCTTCACCCAGGAGACAAGCTCTTGACCAACAGAGAAGCTGGTGGAGGCAAGGACTTCTTCCCTGGCTTCGGGCAAATCCTTCAGTCAGGCACTGACTGCTTTCCCACTTACAGCCAGCAGGTCAAGGCAAGTCACCCCAGGTGTTTCTCTATGCTCTTTTGCAGTAAACACCAGTGGCAGGACAACTTCCACCATCAAGCAAAGCATCTACAAGAGCCAAGGGTGCTTGCAAACAAAGCTGTCCCTTCATCACAGCACTTCTAGGGACACTGTGCCACCAGGAGCATTAAGTAGTGGAAACTACAGAAGAAAAGATACCTTCTCATACCCAAACTGAAGGGACATCAGCTTCCTCCAACCCCTCCAGAAGAATGTAGGACAACATGCCTTGTTTTGATGGAGACGCTTTGGTGGAAGTTCTGAGTAGAATCACAGTGTCCTGGTTTCAGCTGGGACAGAGTTGATTTTCTTCCTAATGACTAATTAACTCCATCCCAGCCGCAACCAGGACACACAGACAAGTTCAAAGGAGACCAAGAGAGGCTCACAGGTCAGAACAAGCTTCAGTTCACTGCAGTGAGTTTCTTAAAGCAGAACGTAGCAGCTTCCTCTCAAACAACAGAAACTATACCCCAGTTAAAGACAGGTGCCCTCAGATCACGCTCAATAGCGTCTTCATGCCAAAAAGAGGGAAATTATAACATTTAAGTGAGCTGGAGACAGGAATATTGGTTGTCCACAAAGTGACAGAAATTACACTGAAAATAGCAGCAGGAAAACCATCAGCTTAATCTCAGTTGCCAGATCCTTCAGAATGAGGTAAAGAAGGAAAAAAACCTACATTTATTTTATTTACAACTAAACACCCCAAAACATCAGAGAAGTACAAAGCAGGGCTGCCATTTTTCATCTTGTCATTTCTTCCGCTTCAAATGCGGTTTTGAGAGAGTATTTCTGCACATGGAACACTGATTTCTTGTTGCAGCCAAGTACTTAGATTAAAAAAAACCCCAAACACACCTAGACAAGTAGTTTTCATGGATTTTAATTTTAAATAATTTTCAAGAGTAATATAAAAGTTTGTCTGTTCAGACTAATCGTTGATTTTTTTTTCCCCCCTCTCCAAAATTTTTCACTGGAGTTACTTGATGCATCTTCCAGGTACCACTGCTTAGAAAGCTCTTCAAATGACATAATTTAAGCTTATGTTTTCCAGAAGAGAGGGTTCTGTGTCAGACGTCTCTGGAAGTTCTCATACCTAGAAAAACAAAAAACAAACAAACCAAAAGCTGCTGCAAATAAGATGGCTTTAATCTATGCAGAGAACACAGGAAGTTACATCTACTCCACACCAGGATGTGAGTAAATCCAAAAATCCTCCTTTCTGCTTCCAGATCAAGAATATTCACAGTGAGACTTGTGTCTTTCAACAACTTCACAGATTTCATTAAAGTGCTCTCTCACGGGATGCTCTTTCAAGCTTCATAAAATTGTAACTGAATTTAAAGCGGCTGTTTTGTGCATAACATTTTTTTGGGCCAGGAAATCAATATTTGGGCAAGTAGAGGCACAAGTCTAAGAGTGCCTGTCATCAATCATAGAGTTGTCTAGGTTGGAAGAGACCTTTAAGAGAACCGAGTCCAACCATCAACCTAACGCTGCCAAGTCCACCACTACACCATGTCCCTCAGCACCACGTCTACCCGGCTTTTAAATACCTCCAGGGATGGCAATTCCACCACTTCCCTGGGCAGCCTCTTCCAATGCTTGATAACCCTTTCAGTGTAGAAATTTTTCCTAATATCCAGTCTAAACTAGATGCAACTTGAGGCCACTTCCTCTTGTCCTATCCCTTGGTACTGCCAATGACACAAAACTAAAAAAAGGTTCTCCTACATCTCACGGTCGCTAACCCAACTCAAATGAGAAAAGAGACTCTAAAGGGTTTTAAACCCCCTCAAATTAGAGAAAGGCTTATTTTTAAATGAATTTCTAAGCCAAGCTATTACATTTCCATTGCAGCCAGCCCACTGCATAGACCTAAGACACTCTACAAATTACAAGCTATAATTAAACACATTACAATGACTCACAAACATAAGAACAGAGCCAAAAAATGTAGTTTTTTTCTGTGACTGTAATCACATTAACAGATTTCTATACACAAACCCGTTTATTAGAGCTATGCTTCACTTCACAATACTGTTTTGAACAAGCACCACGGGCAAATACAGCATCAGCCAGGCAAGGACCAGCCATTACCCTGCTGCTTTAGCCTCTTCCCTTTGATTTCTCTCATCAAAGAGATTACCCACATATGTTTGTGGAGTGTTCTAAACAGCAGAGACCTGCATCAAGTTACACCGCCAAAGAAAACATATTACTTACGTTAACTGTGTATTCATGAGATCTGTACTAATGATAGAACTGTATTCAGAAAGCCCAAAACACTGTTTAAAAAAGTGTTTAGGTTAATACCGTCAAGGCTAAAGAGGAAGGAATTTTTCAGACATCCTAAAGGGCTGCTGGCAGTTCACCATTTATCTCCAGACTACACGGGCTTTCCCCATCAAGGAGAAGAGGAAATGGGCACAGACTTGAATATAAGAAGTTCCATCTAAACATGAGGAGAAACTTCTTTACTTCGAGGTTGCCAGAGCACTGGAAGAGGCTGCCCAGGGAGGTGGTGGAGTCTCCAGCTCTGGAGACACTCAAAACCCACCTGGACACGTTCCTCTGCAACCTGCTCCAGGTGGACCTGCTTTGGCAGGGGGATTGGACTAGATCTCCAGAGGTCCCTTTCAACCCCATATCATTCTGTGATCAATGGTTATTTCTTAAACCAGTCCCTGGAAAACAACTCGGAGACTTCAGCACTTGTGCTCAAAGCTCTTGGTGACAGAACCAGGACAGCTAAACACAAAACCAGTGGATAGAACATCTCCATTCTTGAGATAAACAACAACAAACACTTTTAAACATTTTTGCATCATCTCACTGAATAGCGTGACAGTTCAGTACTCGGAAATCAGCTGGTTTAATGCCTAGAAAAAAGACAACGTGTTACTAGAGATCATTGCCATTACCATTTCAGAACTACGTTTGCAGGAATGAAAGCTTCAGAAGGATTTGGGGTCATCTGTGCCTGAGTAACAGCAAATGAGGAAGCGAAGTTATAGAAGTTATCCAACATCTTCTGCGTGAACTGAAATAAAAAAAAAAGACAGTTTAAGTAAGTTTTTTTTAATTTGATTTTTTTGTGCAAAAGTTGAGCAGATACACAACTCCTGTATGAAGTAAAATTAGCATTGCCATCTAAACCACAAAGAATGAAGGTCTGAGGATGTCTGGTTTAAATGGATCAAAACGTCTCAATTCTCATCCTTGCCCTCAGATCCCGCCAGAAATCATTTTCAGAATCTTCACTTGCCCTCTCCCTGCCCAGTTCTCCAACTGGATAAATAGCTTTGGGAAGAACATTTTCTTCTCGTGACAAAGTGATGCAGCAACAAGAGCTGTCCCTCTCCTCCAAATTAAAGCATCAGAAAAACTGCTGACCAGGTGAAAGCTGCCCTTCCAGCTCACAGCAAAACACCAGTTGCTAAACCAGCTGAGAAGTCTGCAACCTGCCTGGTTACAACTTGTCAGACTCCAGCGATGGGGAAATCTCCTTTAGATGTTGCCACAGAACGGCTGCCATCTTGGCATCCTCTGCCACAACATGAAAAACACATGAAAAAGATGCATCGGAAACTTCTAAACTGTAGGAATAAGGAAATAAAGGAGAGGCCAAGAAGCAGTAAGCCCTGTGTACAGAGGATGAGGCTGCAGGACGTTCCCAGCCAGTCTACAAAGAGATAAGCCTATGGCACTTCCTCCTTTCCCTTATTTTTTTTATTTTAGGAAAAAGTATGCATTGGTTTGGTGGGAGAACAAGCTATTTTCCTAGACAGTGAAACGATGGAGGAAGAGAGAGCCTGAGGCAATGTGTGCACATTCTCATGCTTCCCTCCACCTGCACTGACAAAAGGAGCGGAAGAACTGACGTCCCAGAAGCCAGAAGCCAACCCTCAGTGTCATCCCACTCACATGCAGAACTCTGTGGTTTTGTCCCACCTTTTTCCATACAAATATAATATTTTTAATACTTTAATAATATAACTCACTCTCTCTATAAAAATATAAAGAATTACAAAGCTTCATAAAACTTACCAAAAACATAGTGGGAAAGCAACCCATTAGAGTAGCAACAGATGATTTTGGCTTTAACAAAAATACTTTTATCACTATAATGTAGCAGTTCCAAAGAGATAAGTATTAAATAAAAGCCATTAGTCATTCACAGACATGCTCCCAGTCATATCCCCTTCCTCTGCCACCTACTCCCTCAAAGGTTTCCTTCAACTATGTCTTCACACATTTTCTCTATAGGAGTAACTATTACTTCAACCTTTGGCTTAACTGCCTTCCTTGAAAGCAATATGCAATTTCAGTTCAGATGTGACTCTTTTAGTAGAAAAATCCACCTAACTGGAAATAACATTTGTAAAAAAAAAGTTGTGGAATTCTTAGGTGGGTTTTTTCCCCCCCCTTTAAATATTATTGCCGGAAAACTCCACCAGCCACCTTGCAAGTGACCCCAAGAGGCACATTATCACCTCGTGACTTTGCTGATGTTACAAAAATTGGTGGAATCAGAAATGTTATTTAGATGTCATTTGACCCTGACAACTCCAGAAAACCTCAATTAACCACAGTATACAAAAACAGCTGTTGGCCAACACCTAGTCATGATAACATTCTTCAAGAGACAGCACCTATTTGGAGCTCTTATGTGTATGAACTGCCAAAGGACATCAGCTATGCCATCAGGATTAGGGCTCAACTACCAATGTACCTCAGGAGGAGTCTGTAAGGAAGGCAAGAAAAAAAAGCCTCAAGGAAAGCCTCACCAACTCCTGCCAGAGCTGTCAGTGCTAGGGAAATTAAGGTCTGCCATGCAGATCTAGCTTGCCTTGAACTGCTGTTAGATGGACCACTAACCGGAAATCCTCAGCCAGCACTGGCAGAGGTTCGACCTAACAGACAAGCTGGGTAAAAAATGGCAAGTGTTGCAGCCCAAAGCCTGATCCACAGGGAAAGAACTAGGAAAAAAAAAAAGAAGTCTTTCTTTTTTTGGGAGAGGACACCATTCTGTAGTTCTGCAGAACTACACCAGAAGGATTTCTCAAGGGTCAGTGGTACACTTGAATATTTATCTGCATCCATGCCCACGTCTGCCTTGCCTTTTGAGTAATTTTTGACCATTCCTGCAAGTCTATGCACTGGAATTCCAGCACCTACAAATCACCAGAGATCCACTGTTTCTCCCACGTATTTAGTCATAGATGATCCTATAAGGAAGTATCATAAATATTTTTACAGTCTATTGATAGTCTATTATTAGTAAAGTCTAACGTAAATATTACAGTCTGTTACAATCTGATTCCACTGAGCGCACAAAATCCAATCCTTTACAAAACACACACTTTTCCAGTGTAAGAAAAAGTAATTTCAAAATATCAAAGCATCCAGCCAAATGATTTGACAATGATTAGGCTGGTTACAATCCGATAGCCATCCGTTTTTTTTTTTTAAAAATAGTTCTTCAGAGGCTCAATTCTTAAGACTTTAGTAGTACAGAGAATTTCTGAAAACAGAACGTCCAAGCTACCTCTGTGAATGAATCTACTGATGACACAGCAGCGCTTGCAACAGGAGTCTGCTGGGCCAGGTTCTCCAGCAGTTCCACTGAGATTCCGATCTGGGCCACCGTTGGTGTCTGGGGAAGGTTCATGGCACCAAAGGGATGTTGACTTCCTTTCCCTGAAAGCGTCAGACAGCACACGTTAGGTTTGGCACACGTGTAAAGACTGTGTTACTCAAATTGCTGTGTTCCTTCTGCACAAGGTATTCCTCAACTCCCCCCAGAGAGATCTCCCCATCCCAGAAAGACAGAAAAATCACAGTCCAAGCACAGACACAAGTACACCCAGGCACAACAGATAAAACAGTGTGACAGGTACATTTAAAAATACAGCAAATCTTTAGGAAATTTCTAAAAAAAGGAAATATATCATTTTAAAGTTCCCTATGAAGTAAAGGGATTCCACAGGAAATACAATCTGTGAGTAAAAGACAGTAGAACCTTTCTCTAAAGGACCAAGCCTTTAATTCACATTGTAACAACAGCAGAAAACCAGGAAACAGGCAGCCCTGCTGCACCCCTGTTTGATTCACTCATCCAAACCGGGTGCTTGTGAGCCTGTTTGTGCACTGAGAACTAGAGAATGTTACTTGGAGATCCCTCTGACTCAAAGCTATCCCCGTGCAGGGCTGGGCAGCCCCAGGTCTGGTCTGAACTGCTCAAAACCACCACCAGCAGCAAAGGTCAAAGGAGCAACCACGGAACAGAAAGGCCTCTCGCTTCGCAAGAGCCACAGAGCAAACAATGAATCGGGCAGAAAACCGCCCCCGAGTTGCACAGCAGTCATACAGGCATCACCCCAGCCCTCTGCCGTCGCTTCTGATCTTTCTCAACTGAGCATTAACCAGTACTTTCAGTCCCAGCTTCAGCTAGGGCTCTGCAAAAAGAGACAGGCATCTAGAGCCGCTTAAATCACTCACTGCTCTTTGTCAGCATCTGGAAAGGAAAATACAGGGAAAAGGTCTGGGGGACCACAGTGCTATTAGTAAGCAATGACTAATATTCCACCTAAATTTGAGCAAACAGAATAGACAAGCACCATCTTGACACAGATGTGATGTTTCAGTAGCACACGCTGGCCTCTTAATAGCAGGAGAAAGCAAAGCTAATCGAGAGCTGCCCTGCAGACCAGTCGACCCTATCTTGAGCTGCAAGAAAGGCCGGCTGAAATCTAAAGCACCACCCGACTCAGTTCCACGGTCAAAACTCAGTCAGCAAAACCAGCACAAGTCTGAGAATAGAAGTGAGGCTCAAAGACTGAATATCTCAGACACTTGACCATTCATCTGCAGAGACTCAGGGCATCACCACAAAGAAGCCGCCATCCAACCCATATGGAAAGCACATTCAAAAACCCAGTACCCTTTTCAGCTGAAGCCAAGTGTCACTCCTCACCCCAGATCCTACAACTACAATATAGTGCTGCATTTAAGAGTAAAGCACTCACTACTGAAGTGTTACTTTAACACAAGGCCAACGAGAAGAATGCTCATCTCCTGAAGTGCTACTTAGGAGTGCTCTTGTGAAACGCCATTGCTGTGTGATCTCGACCTTTACTGTAGGTAAATACTTGCTTGATAAAGGTAAAATTTATTACAGTATTAAGAAAGAGAAAAGCTATTGGAAACCAAATATCTCACAAGTTCATTATTAAAAAATCCCAATAGCAATAGAGCCGGCCGAAGTTTTACATCTTGTAACATCTTCAACTGAGAAGATGACATTTACAATAAAAACATAACATCCTCAAGCAGCAGGCTCCAGCAGAACGTATCACTACTTAGAAAGACACTCATTACCTAAATAACGAAATACATCCATCCTGTCACTTTGCATGCAATCCCATGGAGCCACCCTCCTGGAAAGATGTCTCAAGCACCTTCGATAGACTCAGAGGCGCCCTATCACGGGCTTGTGGTTCCTGAACACGTAGGTGCTACTTGTCAAGCACACAGGACTAACCAATGATTAGTATGATATATGGGTTTTCTTCTACACCCCAGCTGCAAGTCACTCGAGTCACACAGCAACAGACAACTCAACCTGTACAGTTCCAGGGCGTTTCAGACACTAAAGAAAAACTTAACATAAGAGTTACAAGTGATACATTCAACCGTTCCCAAAGTCTATGTAATAAAACACTACGTCACTATGCTACTTCAGCTGGCCACCCATGTCCAGATAAGAAACACACTGGCCCTCTTCATCACACGCTCTTCATCACACTCAGCTATAACCACAGGGATCTGACAAACAGGGACACAGATTTGTGCCTCTCAACAAGGGATTAAGTTCAAGCAACCACAGCACACCACAATATTTTTCACAATTTTTCCACAATATTTTCCACAGCTATTAATACAACTATACAACATCCCCAGCGAACAAGTCGATGTCACAAAACACTATCCATGTCACAAAAATTACCTGTTTTCTCATAATTTTTAATGTACATATTCCTGACATAACCTAATAAAAGGCTGACATAATCTGGACGTTTTTAAAAGCTCTCCACACTGTTCCAGCTCATAAAATTAACAGGCAGCATCTTTATTACACCAAGCTTTGCAAAGCCCAACTCAACTTCATGTGCTATTAATTCTCCAAATTAGCCCTCTGTGTTCTCATATTAGCCTGCACTTAATTAGAAATAACTGTGCAACCTCCATGTTGCTCGTAAGCCTCACCTACAGTTTTGCTTGCCACATACAGTGTCCCCAGAAAAAGTGACAAGGCAGAGCCACTCAGCTTTAAACTGCTATTTTACACCAATGAAGCCTCAATAGCCAAGCTACAAATGTAATTGCCTAATGCTGACACAGGGGATAAAACTCTACTTCACGTTCTTTATTCATAACATCTTTGTGGAACAGCCCTGCTACGCTGAATCAGGAGACATCTCAGGACCCCAACGTTTGTTGAAGGACGTGCCATTGACACCTGTTCTCTTCTTCCCCCTCCATTTCACAGAAACATATGGCATGTTCAAAAAATTAGCTTGTGGTAGTCAAATCAAAACGCAGATTTCAACAGTCAGCGGTGTCTCTCCATGATTCCAGCTCTCTCTAATCCCTCTCTGGTCTCCCCTTTCTACAGCCTCATGTCTTCTTCACCATACAATTGTTTGTGGTCACGGAAACCAAGGCTGTATGGCTTATCCTGACTCTCTACAGTCAGAGAGAAGCTGTAGACAACAATGGGAAAGGCAGAGGCCTCTGTTGTTCGGATCAAGCCCAGCACTGCCTCACAGATTGCAAACACATTCAAACATGGCACAGAGCTCTTCCTCCAGAGCAGCCCTTACTTGGAAATTAGGGCTAATCACGCAAAAAGCATCTGAAAGTGTGTTTTCCTACGAAGCAGACAGCATATATTATACAGTACGTCTTTCAAGCACGAGAAACATACTGTAAAAGCCGGCAAAAGAACCAGTGATACACTTTACTGTTTCACTTTACTGTTTCATCACCAACACAGCTTTGGAATACACCAAAACCACACACCCAAAACTCTTCCTGTGACTTATCTCTTCTGAAGAAAGCCCAAATTTTTGAGGAACATATGCGATCAGAATTCATTTTGCTCTGCACCTTGACAGCCCTTACCTCACGTCACACTACCACGCAGGACTGGTTCAAAAGAAAGCACCCCATGTTATGAATTAATACATTTTATCACAGCAACCTCAAGGCTTACCTAAAGAGAGATTCAAGTCAAGGCTGTAGGCTACTCTGAAGTCTACAAAAAGTTGTGTATTACTTTATCACCAAGACACTTGAAGCTGCTTGTCTGACAATATCCATCCCTTTAATAAGACAAGAGTGTGCCATTGGGGTGTTTCATCATTGTTATAACATGCACGGAAAAAACCCCATATATTAAGGAAAACATGCCCACACCTACTTCAAGTAGCAACAGCATTCTCTGACACCCCACATGAGTCAGACTTTATTGACTCGGGTCTATACTAAAATTACTAAATCATTTGGGGAAACTGCTTTCCAATGAGGATACCCTCTACTGGAGAATCACATAGTGCAGCCACACCTGGATGGGAAGCGGCTATCAGAAATCACTGCCTCAGACTTCACTCATTACAAAACCTACCTCTGTGCTAGAAAGAATACAACCACTTGCCAGTGGAAGCTGAAAGAAGACGTTGCTGACATGTCTAGACAAGTACCTAAACCCCATGCTATGGAAGTTACAGAGTCGTCCTTCCTCAGGTTCTGGAGGCAGAAGCACCAGAACACATGCCAAGCCTGCTCAAAAGAATTTCCAGACCAACACCACAGACGAGAAAAGGCGAACGAGAAATTTCACGAGGAACGTTAACATACAGACAGACTTCACAGAGCTGACAGACCACTTCTAGTACCACATCTACTTGGTTTTACCCCAAAACGCTTTTTGTTCAAAATCACCTTCAAACATTTATCCCCTCACGCATGCAGGAATACATCTGTTTCACTCATGCCACATTTTACCAGTCTTACCAGATTTCAGACCAGAAATTTTGAAGATGGCACTTGGCTTCTCATTAGTGACAAACCCCAGCAGCTGCCACACTGCCATCCCACTCTGGTCTGGATAACAAAAATAGACAGATCCTCCCATTCCTTCTGGAAATGGTATCGTTCCCAGCATGAAGACCACTACGTGGTTGATGTTTTCATAGTCCGGTAAATCAAATACAAATTTGTCTTCAGCCACTTGTTGGGGAGCTGCTTGTACCTAAAGAGAACAAAGTCTTTATTAGTATTACTGTATTTTTCATTTTTGACTGTAACTGTGAATTTCCTTTTACAGAAACACACCTAAAGTGGAACATAACAAAAAAAGGGAGGAATGTACTAACCTAAATAGCAAATAGCCAGATAAGAGTCAAACACAGCAGAAGAACAACTGCAAAAAAATATTACTGAAAAGGCACGACAGTCTTGTTCTACCTGCACTGAACATATATCCCACCCGGGACTACAGGATGAGAATACCTTCGCTCCCCATGTGCGTAGGAGGAAAATAGGGTGCAGAAGAGGTTGCCAAGTCTATAAGCAGTGGCTGTTGACCACCTGGCTGGCACAACCCCAGGATCATGGAAACCTGTTCACATAGGAAATACAATAGACCTTGAGACAGGCAGCAGAAGGATGGCTAAACGCCAGAGCAAAAGATACCCTCCTCTTTACCCGAGATGCCACATCCTTGCAGCCAACGCACAATCTAGCCTTAAAAAGCTTCTTTTTATGCCCGCAGCTTGTCTCTGAGCAGCCCAAGCCTCTCCATCAACAGAGGGGATGGCGACTGCCTCCCGGCAGCGAGGCTTTACAGCGCAGCTGCCTCTGGGGACGAGGGGCAGGAGCCAGCCGAGGCGCCGGGCAGGCCTGACGAGGACGGCGAGGTCCCCCCACCTCGGCCTGGGGAACGGCGGGCCCCGCGGGGCGGCCCTGCGGCAGCTCCACCCCGGCCCCGAGCGGGTTGAGGGCCCCGCCCGCGGCCCGGGCAGCGCTCACCAGCCTGCCCGCCACCAGGCAGCCGAACATGGCGGCGGCGGCTGCCGGACCCTCTCAGACGCTTCGCTGCTCCGGAGCCTCCATGAGCGCCGTCTCCCGGAAATCAACACGCCGGGGCCGCCCAGTCACTTCCGGAGCGCGGCCGCCCGGGGGTGGGGAGGAAGAAACGGACTACAACTCCCGTGGCGCAACGCGCGCCCACCCGGCAGGTGGGGCGGGGCGGGGCGGCGCGGGGCCTGACGGGAGATGTAGTTCGCGTCACGTCACCCAATGAAGATGCTAGGCGGGAAAGGGAGACATCTCACACAGCCCCGGGACTCACCAGCGCTACCATCCCCGGGTTAAAACGTGCCCGGTTTTCTGTGAGGACTGACGAGCTGAGGAAATTTTGTATCTTCTGTACCTAGAGGTTCAAGTGAGTCTGGATGGGCCATGTGGTGCGTAAGGAACTGGCTGGATGGCCTCACTCAAGCGTTGCGGTCAATGGCTAGATGTCCAAGTGTTGCAGTGTGAAAGAAGAGGCAGAGGGAGGCACTGCGATAGTGTTTGACGGTGGTTCCGTCAGGTGTAGAGCAGGGTAGAACCAAGATGGGAGGCCTGAGCACTGACAGGAGTACACTCATGTCTCCAGCACTCAAGAAGTTCACCCCTGATGGTAAGGCCTTCAGGATGCTGATTTATCAGAGCTCCTGGAGAGTGTTACCCATAGAAATTTCTATTGTGACGCTGAGGACTGGGGTGGGTGAGTAGATGTGCAGGGGTGGTGCCTACAATGAGAGATCTGACTGATTTCCCTTGTCGGTGCATTACTCTGCATTTTGAGGGATTCTTTTCTTTCCAACTACCCCCTTCTTTTTATTCTGACTGACAGCAGAGCATATCCCAGGAATAAGATATCTCTGTGGCACAGCAAAGTCATTCATGAAAGCTGCAGAGAGCGTGTGGTGCCCTTCAAACATACTATACCTGAGTTGTCTTCTTATTTGGAACCTGAGTTGTAAGGCAGCACCTACATCAGCTGTGAAATCCACCTCTGAGGGACCTATACAGCCCTCATAGGAGAAGAATTCTCCCTCATAGGAGAAGCCTTCATAGGAGAAGAAGCAGAAAGTAGATGATTTTCAGGGAAACAGTGAAAGAAGAGGTAATGTCAGAGAGCTTTGTGCATTTTGCTTTTCTCCTTGCAGGAGAAACTTTTGCAACGTCCCTCATGGGGCATCAGCAAGCTTTGGAGTCTGTGGCCTTGAATCAGTCATCCCTCCCATCCTGTTCCTGTGGTCCCTGGGCACTGAAAAATACAGGACAAAACAGTTACAGGCAGCTGATGGCTACAGGCTTCTCTGTCAGTATCAGATGTTGCATTCTGCCTTTTTAAATTGGGTGGGTTGACTTTCCTCTCTCAGACCATGGAAAGCAGGTTTTTGACCTGGCAAAGATATCAGCTCCTGTCTTGTTTAGTTCCAAGGTGATTTAGCTGCAAATATTACCTCACTGTTGGCTTGGACACAAGGAGCCACTGTATTGTGTTACAGAGACCACTGATAATTTATCCAAAGCAGAACCAAGAATGTATGGGTTGAAATCAGCATGTGATATTTCTCTGCCTTTCTCCTGATACCTAAAACTTAGCACCTTTCTTTTTAATTCCTTAGCACTCTGGAGATGATCCATCTACAGGACAAGTGCAAAAAGGTATAGGTATTGCAAGTTATGGGAATGAGATATGAACGAAACTGAAGTGAAGAATATCATATGAGATGCTAGATAGACCCCTAAATCCTGAACGTGACCTCTTGTATTTTCACTTGCAAGGAATTAGTTCATTCTTTGAATTTGTAATGCTGTAATAATATGGTCAGTAATATGCCTTATTATTAGTTATCACTGTTGACTGACAATGAGATTTTTGTATAGGCATGTATTTTGTAGTATTTGCACGATAACGATATTTAAATAAAACAAATGTCAAGTTTTGGATTGATAGCCACCTTTTTTTTGACCGGAAATGAAATACTGAGCGAGCAGAGTGTACGCTTCGGAGGGGTGAGAAAGAACAGCTCCAGGAAATAGGGATTGAGTTTCAATCTCTGTTTACGGGGCACTTCTCTCCCAAGTTTGGGCAGTAATTGTTAAACTGCAACCATGTTCTTTTGGTCCGGGGAAGCTCCTGTGCTTCATTGCTCACCCTCTCCTGGGTATCAGAGCCCAGGCTGTCTAGGCAAGACAGAGACAAATCACTCCTCAGTTTGACTGGGAACAGTGTTTGGCATTTTTTTACAGCAGCCATTTTTTAAAATCTTGTTCTGCTGTTTCTTCTGGTGTTCACACAGGTATTCTCATTCATGCTTCGCTCTTAATCATACCTGGTTTAGTATTTCTGTTATGAATCTCTATAAAACGTCTCTCTTTTTACTGTGCCAGTGTGCTGCTCTGGGGTCTTAAATCTGTGATTTGACCCATCCCTGTAGGAAATGTTGGGGACTTTCCTGCAGCCCAGCTTCCTCTGTTGGGCAGGCTCCTCAGCCGTCCCACTGCAGCCTTGTCAAGGGCACTGCACCTGTGGCTCACGGTAGAGGCTTATCACCGGGGGAAGCTCCCAGGATTGCTTTCCTTGTCTGCTTTGCAGTAGTAGAGTTGTTAGCAAAGCACTTTCCACATGCTAAAAACTTTAAAAAAGATAAAATAAAGACCCCGGTTCCTGCTACCAGATGGAGTAACCAACCTGTGCTTTGCAATGTCTTTGTGCGTGGGAATTATAAGAACAAGATCTATTAAAAATCCTGGTGCTAGCCCACTCATATTTGTATGGGAATAATGGATTAAGCATTTCTGCCTGATTCACCTCTTGGATTTAAGAAGAAGCCCAGGTGTGAGAAGTGCTGAGGCATTGGTGCAGAACTGCCCGAGTCCCAGACCTCATTTTGGATGTGAACCTTTGCAAGTGAGTTCTCCACTTGGCAGGTGCTTTTCCAGCTGGCCCTGATGAACTGGAATGAAAGAAAGTGTTTTAAAACTCGAGATGTTGCAAATTAGTGGAGGGTGGCCAAGCTCTGCAGTGCAGTCGCTGAGGCACAACGAGAAATCAGCTAATTAGGCAAGAGCTCATCTCACTTTGCCAATTTGCTACTGACCTCTGAGATTACACCATGTCTAAAAGGCGCAGGGCGACCCCATCTTGCAGGTCTGAGCTCAGCAGGGCTCTCGTGCACTCTTGCTGAGGCGTGAGGTTTGGTTTCGGTTTTTTAACTTTAACCTTTATTCTTTAGTGTTTGCCTAAAACTTGTTGAGCTTTCCGAGCAAGGACAGCAGCAGAGCTATTGCAGTTCCCCTTCCAAAAGCTCATTTTATCTCAGCCTGGTTATGATGAAGCCCTAGAATGTACGTGTGACAATTTGATCTGCACTTGAGCCCCTACTCAGATCCATGGCTTATGCCATCTAGGTAAAAGAAGGTCATACAGAGATGGTACGTTCTCTGTGTGCAGTAAGTGAAAGTCTTTCCCATTCAATATTAACAAATATTGGCACAACACAATGAAGATGTGTAGAGAACCTCTAAGAAAGTGGGTGTTCCTGGGTGGGGCGAAGACATGGATAAGAGGAAGAAACCCCAGGCAAGTTGAGTCCAGACTGATACAAAACTTCACCCATAACAGTGGTGGGTGGTGTGTCACAATGATTCCACCTGAGATCCCACCCGAACACAGAGACCAGCAGCATCTAGAGGTATCTGAATGTGGGTGCAGTGAGGTGTGGATGCTGGATGAAGAAAAACTGTGAAGAGTAACATTTTTCCTGAATAAAGAGTAATTTTCTTGCACTGTGAGCTTGGTCTATTGAAATTAGTCACAGTTGCAAAGGCAGCAATAGCTTGTAAAAGACTGGTGATGTAGGTTTTTTTGTTGTTCTCCTTTCCTCCTTCTCTACATGCCTTTTTTTCTTGGTTTGCTGGTGTAGTTTTCTATTGTCTGTCTGTTCTCCAGGCCATTAATGAGTTCGTGTGCCTATGTCACATCCCTCTTCACTTGCATCTTTTCCAGCCTGAGGAGTCCTAGCCCACGTAGTCATTTATTGTGCAGAAGTTCCATATTTTCGATTGTTCTTGTCTTTTCTCGGTCACAGGGAAGTTGGGGCTTTGCATCTGCTTTTCCAGGAATAGAGATTTTTTTCCCCTCTGCTGCTGTAAAAGTGAGGAAGGAACTGAAGAGAATTTCTTCTTGATGTTCACAGTGTTTCAGGCAGCTGTGACTGCCTGGCTATGTCTCTGCAAGATCCAGGCTGAGCAAGCTGCCTGTGGTTTGTTTTCCAGCCAGTTCCAGCTGTCAGCAGTCAGATAGACACTAGCCAGATCTCCCCGTAGGTGGGTGTCTCTCCTGTTTCTGGAAGGTGCTAAAGCTCTCTTTGTTGACCAGACAAAGGTTGAGATCAGATAACATTGAAGAATGGACTCTTGACCTGTTCCCCTGAATTAACACGCCTGGGATGTTTCAAGCATTGATTCCTCTGTGTAGCTGAGGTATCTCAGAGCTCTGTTTCTTGAGAGCTTGGATGAGGTTGTGGAGAAACACCCTGGTGTCAGCAGGTAATAGCTCTGAGGGCGTTCGGGGTAATGGAAATATGTGGTAGGAAGGAAGGTAACCGAAGAAGGAGCTACCTCATGGGATAGGGGAGGAACAAGGCTAAATGGAGCCCGCAGGAACACAACGTTGAGAGGTTCAGGGTCGGTGACCCTAAGGTCATTTCAGAAAGAGATTCTTGTGATTATTTGTTGTGTGGCTGCTTTCCTCGGTGCTGTTGACCAACTGGTATTAATCTTTACCCTTTAGGAGCCATTGCACATTTTATTTACAGAGATAGCGATCAGGAAAAATTGCCAGATAAATCTGCAGAGGTGGAATATTTACTTGGGAGACTAGAAAAAAGAACCAGAGTGCCCAACTTAACTGCAGACTAGCTATGTGCTTTTGGGTCTCTTCAAGTAACTATGTAAAGCAATCAAAATCCAGAGACAGTGAACACAACTGCAATGGATAGCACTGTTTTTTATTAAAAGATTTTAATTTGCCATTATAATGTGCCATTATCATAACCTTTCCTTGGCTGCTTCTCAACTTTCCCAAACTTCAGCTGTTAGAAACAAAGTTCTTTTCACTAAGTACATGCCTTAGGTTATTTTTTTTTTACATATGTGAAAGTTTCAGCCAGAATATTTCAGTTGTTTCCAAGACATGGGTCAAAAATCACATTATTTTGCTCAAGTTAAAAAAAAATAAAAATTGGATGACCTGTTCTTTCAGAAGCCCCAATTCCTCCATGTTGTAAAGGAGGGACAAGACAGGACAAGAGGAAATGGGCACAAAATTGAACATAAGAAGTTCCATCTAAACATGAGGAGGAACTTCTTCACTTTGAGGGTGGCAGAGCCCTGGTACAGGCTGCCCAGGGAGGTGGTGGAACCTCCTTCTCTGGAGACATTCAAAACCTGCCTGGACAAGTTCCTGTGCAACCTGCTCTAGGAGGACCTGCTCTGTCAGGGGGGTTGGACTAGATGATCTTCAGCGTTCCCTTCCCAACCCCTTATCATTCTGTGATTCTGTAATCCCAATTCGTACATGATTATGAGAAATTTAGAATCAGGACAGTAGCACCACAGGACTCCATCCATGCTGGACAGGTCTCACTGGGGGCTGCAGAAGTTCCTCTGTAGCTGCCTCTAGGTTGAGCACCAAGCCAAGAAGGGAGTACTGAGGACTTCTCACCCAACTTAACAGCCTGAAGGAAGTACCTAAATTAAAAACATACTTTCCTTCTGTTCTTTCTAGATAGTGGCTCATTGAAGACAGAAGTTGTCCTCTAGAAGAGCATCTTTGCTGCCGGTAACTACAGAAGGCATCTTGGCACTGCAAACTTCTAGTTGAGGAGCCCCATTGGAATTTAAGTGGGATGAATCCAGAAGTTTCTGCAGGTCTCAGCGGTGGTGTTTAGCTGTGGTAGGAGGTACAGGAGGGGAAAGAAGGAATAGTGAGACTGGGGGAAGCCATAAAGGCATTATGTTGCAGCCAGGGGCAGGAAGGAGAGAGAATATAGTTTATTTTTAAGTAGTGCTGCTTTTTTTGAGGTTTGAGAAACAGTTTTAAGACCCTCTGGGCAACTGAAAGAGATGATTACTGGTCTTGCAGTGGTAAAAAATTGCCTGGCATACTGTCCTTGTGTGATCTTTTATTTTCCAGTGGAAGAGGAAATAGGTGTCTGTGCTGTGAATTTATTTCACCTACCAACAACCTCGAAGCCTTTGTCATGGCAGTGATGTCTGGCAGCACCCGGCTACGGTTCAGTGAAAGATTCAGCAATGACAGAAAAGATTAATTGTAGGAGACTCTGCAATTTCTGTCTGTTCCTCAGATGACTTTTTGCGACCTGAGTTCCGTGGAGGTCTCACACGTCCTTGCTACCTTTAGGATCTTTGAATCTTTATGGAGAGGTAGGGATTATTTTGCCCATGCAGTCAAAAGTTTTAGGGCTGAGGCTGAATTTGCACTTTAAAGTGAATGACACGTTGTCCCCAGCAGATGGTGATAAAGCACCAAGGTTCGGCCTATTTAAAACCAGCTGTTGGTGCCAGAACTTGAGAGTGGCTCTGACTGTGTCTTAGGCGAAAACCTGCTCAATTCAGTTGAAACCATAACCGGGATGAAACAGTTTATAAATGTATTAATGATACGTAATTAACTGACAGCCAGTGAACTATACATTCATGATCAAAACTGGTGATACAACGGAGAAACTAGTGCTAGAACCTTTACAGAATGTTACTAAAGCTCCAGACACCCTTCTGCAACTTACCCCAAGAAGTTGGAGTCCCCTCTTGCCGCACCCACAGGGATACATGTACTCCCCTCACCCCACGTTTTGGGTCACAATCAAACCAACCATTTCTGAGTGTGGTATTTCAGTGCTTAGCTTTCTCTCTGTATTTAGAATTTAAAATCAGCTTCACTTTTTTGTAGATCACTGTGTAAGGATTTTTCCTTTTTAAAGACATCTCTTCTGGTTATGTAAAATCCTCTGAGTTACGCAACTCCATTTCAGACATACACTGTCTGAGTGTCTCTCCAAGCACAGCTTTTCTTAAACACTTCAAACGACCAAGTCTGGCTTCCCCAAAGTTATTAACATCAGTTTAATTCTATTTCATCTAAAGTAACTTTGTCTCCTTCCTGTATACATGAATAAAAACTAGCATACAGCTGCTTTGAATTGATTTATAGTGTGAGACACTCATTCTCTGGACTTTTTTGACAGGTGGCAACCAGAGGTATTGTCCAAACGTATTTTTCTAGGTCCAGCTGTGCTGACTGCACAGGTTTGTGTCTGCTGCCCAACCTGTTAAAGCTTTTTCATACATCATAGAGTTGTTCAGGTTAGAAAAGGCCTTTAATATCATGAAGTCCAGCCGTTAACTAGCACTGCCAAGTCCACCACTAAACCATGTCCCTAAGTGCCACATCTACCCATCTTTTAAATATCTCTAGGGCTGACGACTCAACCACTTCCCTGGGCAGCCTGTTCCAACATTTGATAACCCTTTCAGTGAAGAAATTCTTCCTAATATCCAATCTAAACCCCCCCGACACAACTTGAGGCCATTTCCTCTTATCCTATCACTTGTTACCTGGGAGAAGAGACCAACCCCCACCTCACTGCAACCTCCTTTGAGGTAGTTGTAGAGAGCGATAAGGTCTCCCCTCAGCCTTCTGTTCTATAGGCTGAACAACCAGTTCCCTCATCTGCTCCTCATAAAACTTGTTCTCTAGACCTTTCACCAGCTTCATTGCCCTTCTCTGGACCCGCTCCAGCACTTAAATGTCTTTCTTGTAATGAGGGGTCCAAACCTGAACACGAGGTGGGGCCTGGGAAACATATTGCTGACTGGAACAAGTAAGATGGTACATGCAAGAAAAGTCAAAGAGTATCTCAAGACATTACANCACCCTCAGCAGGGTTGATGACCACACCAAGCTGGAAGGGACGCCAGCCAGAGCGACCTGGACAGGCTTGAGAGGTGGGCCTGTGTAAACCTCATGAAGTTCAACAAGGTCAAGTGCAGGGTCCTGCACCTGAGCCGTGGAAATCCCAGGCACAAATACAGGCTGGGTGGCGGATGGCTGGAAAGCAGCCCTGAAGAGAAGGACTTGGGCGTGTTGGTTGCAGAGAAGCTCAACATGACACAGCAATGTGCACTGACAGGCCAGAAAGCCAACCGCATCCTGGGCTGCATCAAAAGAAGCATGAGCAGCAGGTCGAGGGAAGTGATTCTGCTCCACTCTTGTGAGACTTCACCTGGAGTACTGTTTCTAGTTCTGGGGCCCACAACATGGGGACACGTTGGAGCAGGTCCAGAGGAGGCCACAAAGATGTTCAGAAGAGTGGAGAACCTCTGCTATGAGGACAGGTTGAGAGAGTTGGGGTTGTTCAGCCTGGAGAAGAGAAAGCTTTGGGGAGACCTTATAGTGGCCTTCTAGTATCTGAAAGGGGGGCTACAAGACAGTTGGAGGTGGACTTTTTACAAGGGCATGTAGTGATAGCGCGAGGGGTAATGGCTTCAAACTGAAAGAGGAGATTTAGATTAGATGTCAGGAAAAATTTTTTCACTATAAGGGTGGTGAGGCACTGGAACAGGTTGCCCAGAGAAGCTGTGGATGCCCCATGCCTGGAGGTGTTCAAGGCCAGGTTAGATAGGACTTTGAGCAACCTGGTCTAGTGGGAGGTGTCCCTGCCCATGGCAGAGGGGTTGGACTCGATGATCTTTAAGGTCCCTTCCAACCCAAACCATTCTGTGACTTGGAAAAGCAGTCACTCCAGAGGTGCATTGAAGTTCTTCAATTTATTTTGAGTTCAAAGGCTGTGGTGGTACCCAGCAACCCTTGGATGGAAGTCTGGAAAACCAGTGGGGGAAAAAAATACCCTTTTTCCTTTGGGAAACGTCACCTGCCTTCCAGAGAGGCCAAGCTGTAAGTGGCTGCTGGCAAACATCACCCTGCCAGGTGGGTGGTGTATCAGCAACTTGGAGAGAATAATGCTTCCTACCCAGTGCTGGAGAAAGGGCATAGGGCTGAAGGATGGGGTAGGAGGTGTTACATGTCCCTAGATGTTGGCTTCAGTGAAATGTGGCAGGTTATTGTCCGTGTTTTCCCAAGCTTGCTTTGGAAAAACAGTGCTTGTGCTTCTGGGGAGCTTTGTAATTAACAGTCTGCACTACCACGGGGTTCGTAAAGCAGCTGTAGTTGGTATTTGTGTACCGGACCCAGAAAGAAGCAGCTTGAGCTCAGAATTGCTTTCAGTTTTCCAGCCAAATTGTGGATCTTTCCCATGAAGGCACTTTCTAGTCCTTTTTTCTTGTGCTCCAGCCAATCCTGCTGAGCAATCCCTCAGAGAGCTCACTCTACGTTAGCTCTGTTTTAAGCCGTGGGTCTGTATTTCAAACACAACTAATATTATTTAAGCGTTCACATGCATCTGTCCCCTGGAAGAGACGGACAGTCCCAACCAGCCGGCATTTATAAGCTCCCTTAGGAAGAAGTAATGCTTTTTCCCCCCTCATCTGACAAATCCCTGTCGTGTCAAAGATGTTGTAATTGATCTTTGTCATTAAATTCAATAATGTCCAAATTTACAGATCCACCTTGTTTCAGGCTAATGTAGATAAATGAGGTTCACGGTAAAATATTGACTTTTACTTGGCACCTATGCACCTCAGCACTTTATGCGTTTGATTAACATACAAGCAAGGCTGTAAAATCAAATAAATGAATGCAAGGAGTAATGTTTTATTCTCCTTAAATGATATATGAGCCTCAGCTATTTATAGGAAGGGATTGGGAGAGAAATGTAAAGCTAAGCCAATTCTAGGAATGCTGATACAGGGGATTCAGTGAAAAATTGATATTCGTATGAGGAAACTTCTGTAGGGAAAATCGGAACACCATGTAGCGGTGTAAAGCTCATTTGTTTGTGCCTTGATCATGGTCTCTACCTAACGCGGCCAAACATTGCATAAGCAGTATTTTTGGAGAAATAAGGCGCGTGTTTTTATCCCTTAGCTACTGGAATACCTTGCCAGGGGCTGTGTTAGATCATTTGTAGGGAAGTCTTTAAAGCAAGACTTTTCACTTCTCTGCAGGCAGTGCTGCAGCTCAGCCGTGAATACTGGACTTAGGAAAGAAACCTCTTCAGCAGATGATCATTACGCAGGAGCCCAGACTGGGTGATCGCGCTGATCCCTGCGTGGAGATGACACACTCAAATCAAGAGAAGACAAAGGCGATGTGACGTGTCTGAGCTATTAAGAATGGAGAGAAATAATTTAAGCAAGGACCCTCTCAGAGAGACGACTCCCTCGAAAGAGTGTTTATCCATTGCAAGAGGAACTGCTCAGGTCTCACTGAGCCCACAGCTGGGGGAGTTTTAAAACGATCTCACTTGAGCACGGGGAAAAAAACCTGATTCATATCAGACTTATTCTCTCACTATTCTGACCCATGCAAAATACAAATAGGCAGATTCTTAAGTGACGCAAATCTCTAAAGCTCCATTGACATCAAGGGAAAATCTTTAACAGATGAGAAGGCTCTCTGAAAGGGCTGCATATGAACCATTTTTCCCCACAAATAATGAGGACAGGTACAAAAAATATGAAAAGTGTGACCGATGTAATCACAGGCCATTTATCTGTTTTTCTTCTTGGCAGAATCACTGCAGAAAGAGCAAGATTTAGCCAGCAATCAGAGAATCCCAGGCTCAGCTTTCATTTGAAGAGGGGAAGATTTTTTCAGCACAGACATGGTAGAAAATGGTTGAATGGGGAACCTGAACAGAACAGTTCTCCCTCTGGAGTCATCCCGGAATAGATCGCTACGGGGACACTTGTATTTAAGAGTGAAAATTATTTCACTGCATATCACGGAATCACGGAAATCAGAGTTGGAAGGGACCTCTAGAGATCATCTAGTCCAACCCCCCTGCCAAGGCAGGGTCGCCCAGAGCACATCACTCAGGACTGCATCCAGGCGGGTCTTGAAGGTTTCCAGAAAAGGGGACTCCACACCCTCCCTGGGCAGCCTGTTCCAGGGCTCTGGCACCCTCACCAGAAAGAAGTTCCTCCTCATTTTTGAGTGGAACTTCCCATGTTCCAGCTTGCGCCTGTTGCCCCTCATCCTGTCACTGGAAACCACTGAAAAGAGTCGGGCTCCATCCTCCTTCAACCCACCCTTTAGATACTTGTCAGCATTAATAAGGTCTCCCCTCAGTCTTCTCTTCTCCAGGCTAAAGAGCCCCAGCTCTCTCCCTTTCCTCATAAGGGAGGTGCTCCAATCCCTTAATCATCTTGGTTGCCCTACGTTGGACTCTCTCCAGTAGTTCCCTGTCCCTCTTGAACTGGTGAGCCCAGAACTGGAGGCAGTATTCCAGTTGTGGCCTCACCAGTGCAGAGTAGAGGGGGAATGACCTCCCTCGACCTGCTGGCCACACTCTTCCCTGTGCAGCCCAGGATCCCATTGGCCCTCTTGGTGACAAGGGCACATCGCCGGCTCATGGATAGTTTACTATCCACCAGGACCCCCGGATCCTTCTCTTCAGCAGTGCTTTCCAGCAGGTCCACCCCTAACCTATATTGGTGTCTGGCATTACTTAGTTTGCTCCCAGAACAGAATCAATTTTCAGGAACAGGAAATTTTATTGTGGAATAAGGAGTCCACAAGAGAAGATACTACAGAAGAGCAACCATCCGCCTGTGTATTTTGTCTGGCCTATACTTACAGAGGGTCAGAAAACTCTGCAACAAAATGCAGTAGTGGCACTGCTTCTTTCCACCTCCTTAGTGATGTGGCTGCCCTGGCCCTGTGTTCCTGGACAATTTTCTCATACTGCCAAGCTCTGAATTGAGGAGACCCTAGTTAAAATTCCTCTCAGACAACAGACTAAAGGAAAAAAAAAAGTATTCAGAAGGACTAGGTTTCCTCCAGAACCCATTTTGCAGATGGGTATCTCTGAAATGTCTTCCCAAAAGATTTCTCTCTGTCACAGTGTTTCTTCTGTGGAATTTTCTGCCTGGTGTATTCCCCAGCTACCTCAAAAGGGAAGCGACTTTTCTTCACTAAGAAAGCACAGTGTCTTGAAATGTCACAGGAGTCACGAGCATTTTCTCTTCTGAAGTTAGTAATGAGATAACATAACATGAGTGGGTCCAGGGGGGTGAGTTCATTACCTGGTCTGTCAGAGACATCTGTGAATCCTGGAGCAATTGCACAGGGTCCATCACGACTGCCAAATGCAGATGTCTACTGAGTCACTGGACTCAGTCGACTGGGCTGCCTTTACAGCGAAGGGAAGGAAATATGTGCTTTCATCTGAACCGTTCCAGATATTTGCCTCAGGATGTGATACCCCACAAAGATAAAGTGCCTGTTTCTTTCCACCTATTACAAAGCTAACCCTGGATGATTAGCTCAGGTATGGAGATCTGACCAGCAGACATCTACAGTTAAGTGAATTAGGCTGAAACCCAATACCTTTTATACCTTTTAATACCTTTTATATAGAGAACTTACATGTTTTAATTGTGATCCTCAAAGGGGGATAAAAGGGTCATGGATCATGTGCTTTTCTAAACAGATGGGCTTCAGGTCAGGACATCTGGAGGCTCTGGGAAGGATTATCTCCTCTTCTATCATAAAAAAATATTTAACAAATCTTGAAAACTTTTGGAAACTGATCTATGGAAAAAAAAGAAGAAAGTCTGTGAGTCCTTCACACAGTTTCTTTGTTTCAAGGTCATCATGAATTAATTTTGGAGATCCATGGAATCAGTTGTCTATGTCCAATAAATTATGGCAGGTAATTAAGCTATTCATTTTAACTTCAGTGCTTCACTCCAGTGTCCTTGTGGATCTGTTATACTGGGTGCTTTTTTTGCAATAGAAAATGCGGGTAGATGGTTCCCCACTATTTTGCGAAGGGCATTGGTGGACTGCTGTCCTGTGATTTTTTTATGTGAAAAGTTACTGTAATTTGTTCCCTCAGCAGAATTTTTTTTCCTTTTTTTTTAGGAAAGCTGTTCCTCTTTTACCCAGCTTTTGATTTATTGGTTCTATAGGATAGTATGAATATGCAGGTCTCTATAACTAATTTTATTTGTGCATTTGTAGCTCCATGGTTCTTACCACCCCATGAGTTTTGACAATTTTACACAGGTAAGACTATCGATGAGATAAATCTGAGCTATTATCTTCATTTTACAAATGGAAAAGTGAGACGTAAAAGGATTTCCATTGACTGCAGTGAGCTTTCTATCAGGCTGCAGTACTCCTCTGCAGTCCTGCATCCAGCGCTGGGGCCCCCAATGTAAGAAGGACATGGACCTTTTGAATTGGGTCCAGAGGAGGGCTATAAAGATGATCAGAGGGCTGGAGCTCTGCCATGGCTCTGCTATGAGGACATGCTGACAGAGTTGGGGGTGTTCAGCCTGGAGAAGAGAGGGTTCTAGGGAGACCTTCCAGCCCCTAAAGGGGCTACAGGAAAGATGGGGAGGGACTTTCTATCAGGGAGTGTAATGACAGGACAAGGGGTAACGATTTTAAACTGAAAGAGGGTAGATTTAGATTAAATATTAGGATGCGTGTTAGGTTTCTTAGTTATTATGAAAATGGAGTCTTACAGAAATATCCCTGCTAGACAGTGAGTCAGCTTTGGCAGAAGATATTGTCTGTAGTGGAAGACCCTGGAAATGGCATTTGCATTAGCAGATGAAGGGGCTTCTGCCCATGCTCCAAACTGTTGATCTGCTATTCCTCAGTGAAGCTTGAAAGCAGAATGTTTTGTACTGACTTTCTCTGTGTGTGTGGGTCCAGTCCTGTTCAATATATTCATCAATGACTGGGATGAAGGGATAGAGTGTGTCCTTAGCAAGTTTGCTGATGACACAAAACTGGAAGGGGTGGCTGACACACCAGAAGGCTGTGCTGCCATACAGCAAGACCTGGACAGGCTGGACTTGGGTGGAGAGAAATCTGATGAAATTCAACAAAGTCAATTGTATGGTGCTACACCTGGGGAGGAATGCACGACTACAGGTTATGGGCTGACCTGCT
>VXAK01005856.1:64627-78845 GCA_013399435.1 Arenaria interpres | reverse complement strand
TCTTTGAAAGCCCTTGGGAGTTTTCCTCCAGGTAAGGCAGAATAAAGGTCTTCCAGGTCCAGCATTTGTCCTACACCCCCCTCCCTCCTCTCCCCCTCCCCAAAAAGACCTGTCCCTTTGACCCTCCTCGAAAAGCGATGCTTTGAGCGGGGGCTCAGCCCTCCTGGCCACGGCATCAGGCCACGCTCGGGGACCATCCGGAGCCCCCTGCGTGTGCCGGAGCTGCTGCTGCATTCCCAGGAGGGTCCCGCTCATCCCGGTTAGGCTGTTCCTCCCTCCCCCCAAACCTCCCCCCAAAAAGGGGACTTTCTGCCCCTTCACCCCAGCTGGCTCTCGGAGCATCCGGGTGCCCGGGTAGGGACCACGCTGAGGGGAGGTGGCTGGAGGAGCAGAGACCTCCCAGCTGGAGGTCAGTCTTTGGGGGCGAGCGGCCACCTGGGTAGACACGTGCCCCAAAAAGGTTCTCCCCCATTTCGGACACGCTGGGGCTGTGGGGCAGCACCCCACACTGAGGCCAACCCCCCCTCGTTTCCCGGCGTGAGCCACAGCACAACCCAGGCTGCCATTTGGCAGCCCCCGTTGTCACACACCTTGACAGAGAGATATTGCCCTTACCGCCACTCCTGGGGGCTCTGGGCAGATACGACACAGGGGTTTTGCCTGCCCCGGGGGGAGCAGCCCCCCCATAGCTTTGTTGGCAGAAGGAGAAGGGACCCTGCGGCGAAAGGACCTGCTGGGATTGCAGCAAAACAGGTACTGGTGCCAGCTGCAGGTGCCAGGAAAGGCTCAGCATCACCTGCACCCCCCCCTCCCCCCCGCCAAAGGCAGAAGTCACCCCCAGGTCTCCCATACTGAAAAGACTCACTGAAAATAGTTTTCAAATATTGGTGTTTCAGAACAGCACTGCTGCTTCATCC
This sequence comes from Arenaria interpres, assembly GCA_013399435.1. Lineage (NCBI taxonomy): Eukaryota > Metazoa > Chordata > Aves > Charadriiformes > Scolopacidae > Arenaria > Arenaria interpres. The sequence continues at coordinate 77,928 of VXAK01005856.1, read as the reverse complement.
CGTCCCCCTTCACTTTTTTTTTGCACATCTTGAACCTTTACAGAGGTACAGAGATACGTTTACATATTATTTTATTTTTTTTTCTCCTCTAAATAATTAATTTAGAAGTTGTTGAAAAAGAACAAGAGCAAGGGTAGAGACAAGCACGCAAAACGAATCCAAAATCTGGGGAAAAATTCAAGGTTCAACCTCCAGTCCCAACGATCCAGGCAGTACCCGCCACCCGATGTTAAAATAAGCCTCCTCAGTCGCAGGGAAAAAAACCCCAAATAATCAGTCTCTCGGATCAAAACTAGAAAACATTAGAAATGGCCAGTTTTACCAGCCCCCTCCTGAGCCACCAGGAGGGCACGGTGCCAGGCGCCCCCTGCCCCGGCCGCGACAGCCTCCCTGCAGCACCCAAAGCGAGAGGTGGCCGAGCACAGGGTGCGTGTGTGTCCCCCACTGCAGCCCAAGAAGCCACACGAGGGGCTGCCAGGTTCCCTCTAGAGAGGNTGGGGAAGGGAAGCAGCTCCCAGCCGTGGCGGCTCTCCCTGCCGAGCAGGAGAACACCCTCCACCAGCCACCGTGCAAGCTACCCCTAGGTTTGCACCGACCTCCCTCGTGGAAAAAACACCACGGCTGCCCAAACAGCCGCCCCACCAGGGAAACACTCACCGGGAGGGATACAGCAAAGTCCAAAAAAGCAGCGCTTAAATACCTTTAAAAAAAGAAAAAAGCTGCATTTCAAATCCTTCAGGGAAAGGGGGATGCGAGTCCAGCAAAAGCAGTGGGTTGGAGTCCTGCTGAAGGTGTAGCCGTCCCCTTGCTGCCCTGAGCGGTGGTGTTAGGAAAATGCTGCGTTTTCCTGTTCCCCACGCTGCAGAACTTACCCCATCAGGCACAAACCCAGGTTCAAGGCGTTAAAATCAGCGATGCTGCCGGCTCAGGCAGCCCCGAGGTGTTGTGTGGGTGTGAGGTGTGAACTCACGAGTGGCACGGGGCGGATTTGGCTGCCCGAGCCCAGGCTCAGAGCCTCAGCAGAGGTAAATCTGCAGAGCTGGGGGGGTTTGCCCCCTTTGGCTTTGACCAGGGTTCAGCTGGAGGAGAGCAGGGAATAATTTCAGCCCGGTATCTGGAGAGACGGCAACAGGATTTCTAGCCTTATCCTGGAAATTTTATTAATTTTTCATATCCGTTTTGAATTTTCAACATATTCCTGTTGGATCGACCCCTTCTTGAGTGTAGGTTTTGTCGTGGGGAATTATTTTGCACGTATTTTTTAATACGACGGTAGGAAACGGAAAGCTCCCAAATCCACCCTCCCGAAACAGGGTGGCAGGAAACAACACACGATCGGCGACATGGGCTTTCTTCTCCACGGGGTGCGAAACAATTTAGGGTCCTCGAGCCCTCGCTAGGAAGAGAATAAGGCGTAAATAAAGCGCACGGCCTGAGCTCTTTGGCAGTTCCTAACTCTTGCTGCCATCGATGGCCATTAGATGCATAAATATTTTCGGGAAGAGGGTGTTGGGGCGCAGAGCACGAGGCTGTGTGTGCTCCCAGCCCCTCAAACCCCAGGTGAGGACGGGTTTTTTGGGAGGTGCAGAACGCTGGCGTTATCTAGCCGATGTTTTACAGGTGCTACTGTGTGTGTTTCTTCATAAATCCAACGTGATTTGGTATTTGTTGCTGAGCTCCAGACAACAGAATAGAAAAATTGTTTGCGTTGGAAAGCTTTCAGGGTACGAAAGCAGATGATCCCCAGCCCAAATGTGGTATCGCTGTGATAATATATATCATTATAATAATTTCCACCTTGAGAATTAGGAGCTGCACAAAACAGCAGCATAAAATCGGTGCTTAGAATATAAACTCGGCACCAAGTTCTCGCTGTAGTGGCTGCGAAACTGCGCACGAATCTCATCGCGGGAACAGGCTGATTGTTTTTAATGGATTTCTTTTTATTAGATTTTTGAAGAGTGTTCACATCATAAAATGCACGCAGGAAGCAGTGTGTATGTAAAACACAGCCACATTAATTATGAAAGCTAGTAAATGAATCATACATTACTGCAAATATATTATGCATTGCTTACATCGCTTTGCCGTGGCGTGTTTGCACGATAGAAATAGGAACTAGAAAGGAAAGCTGGAGAAAAAAATAGTAGTAAGAAAAAACCAGCAACTTTAGCCGAGGAGGCAAGGAGAAAGAAGAAAAGCACAGAGGGAAGATGTGATACCAGCATGACCTTATTTTTATAGGAGGCCAAACTAATGGCCCTTGTGATATTTGAGTACCTGGGCACTGCGAACCCGGGGGTCGGAGAGAACTCATGGGGTGATTTCTCTGACAAAGTTATATGTTATTTCGATAACGGAATCATATGGCCTGTCTCACAGAGCGCCGCTAGAGCTCACGGATTTCTCTCTATTTTTCACAAAATGACTTTTCGTGCCTGTTTGCAGTTTTTAGCCAAGAGTCGGTGATGTGCTGTGCGTGGAGAGCGAACTGGCTTTTTAAGATGATGACTTATTTCCTGCCAAATTTGCTTTAAGAAACCACTTCAGTTCCGTGCACGAGACTTCACGTTGCTTTGATTTATTACCCAGGATATAAATGGGGAGCTGTCTGGTTATAGTGGAATTCAGAGGAAAATTAATTTATTTTTTTTTTTTTCCCTCCTGTAGGAAGAACATTACTGTTCCACGCAGCCAAAACACGTTATCTTGTCCGTAAAACTCGCTGTATATTCGCGTATCAGGCGGGGAGGAGAGGCCGAGGTAACACGCATTCGGCTCAACTCGCAGCCAAATCACGATGGGATGGAAGGCGGCCGATCCGTCTTAAAAACTGCACAGCAGGCTCCCTGGGTACGAGGGGAAAAAACAAAAAAGACAAAACAACAAACAAAAACCAACCCAACCCAACCCAAACCCTCCGGCATCCATCCCTGCCCTGGGTCTCTCTCCCCTGTGCTGGCCTGGAGCCCCTCGCTCCCGGTGGCTGCCCGCAGAGCTGACGCTGAAAAGAAAAGAAAACTTTTTTGGCACTTTCCTCTCCAAAGCAAGAGGTATTTTTCCAAGCTGGTTATCCACACACACCCCCCACCCCCCCGCCACGCTGGACCTGCTGGGCTGTTCTGGAGGAGAGGCTGGATGGAGAGGGGCAGGGGCTGCCTCCCTCCTCCTGCCGCTGGCGGAGGGGCCCCTCGCTCCCCTCGGCATCCATCCCGCTGCCGCTGGCACCCGACCGCTCTCATTTGTCTTCAAGACTCCAGCGCAAAGCTGCAAAAGAAAACAGAATGTGCCGTCAGGGATGCGCTCAAACCTGGCCCAGCCGTGCCCAGGCAGCGGGGATGGGCTCCGTGGGGCCGCCCTCCAAAACAACCTTCAGTGGATTTTAAGAAGACCTTTACTTTCGGCTCAATTCACCCGGCATACGCTGAATTCAAAGAGCTGCTCCACCCCGGCTCCGCTCAGCCCTCGCTGCCGTGCCCCGCCAGGGTAAAATACTGCAGGGACAGGGAGAGGATGGGGGTGATTGAACCTTACTGAAGACCTCTGCTGTATATTGAAGGCCATTTCTGTTAAACGAGTCGTGTTAACGAACCCGACGGAGATGCCTGCTGATTTTTGCCGGAGCGAAATCTTTGACAGACGGAAACTTGAAACGGGGAGTTTGGGATGAGCTCAGCCCCGGGAGGAGGAACGCCGAGAGCGGGCACAAAGGCAGGAGCTGGCTGCTGGCAGCATTTCTGGTAACTGCAGCGACCAGTGCTGTGCAATCACCCCCGTTTCACACAGCTGAGGGACTACGGCTGTCCTGGCACCTCACGCACACAAAGAGTTCTGAGAAATATTCGAGTTTTGACGTCAGCTCCTATTGCCCTCCAAGTCCGAACGCCCAAGAAAACCAGCCGTGTATTCGTGCTGGTGTTAGACCTCACCTCACATCTCTGAGAGGAAACCGTGGAAAGATGTTGGTTGGAAGGGACCTCCGGAGGTCCCCCCAAAGCAGGGCTAATGTCAACGTCAAATCATAATAAGCTTTACAGTAGGCAATCTGGAAAAGCCATGAAGGAATTACATCGCACTCCCTCTCCCCAAGCGACTTCCGTGAGGTCTTCCACATCCAATTCTACTTTTGTCTCACTTTTGGCTGGATAAACTATTCCAGGGAAGTCTCAGGGATTGTACTGAGCATAAATTAGATTTTCTAAGCCTATAAAGCTTTTGCTGCCCCACGTACAACTCGCCACCCATTCTTAAACCCTCAAACATCGACCTACATAACTGTCCTGGACACGCACCACCATCTTGGAATGGTTTGAACTGGGCCGGAGCCTGTTGAAATCTGTCTCTACCGGTCCCGGTGTGTCTTGGACCAAGCCCTGAAGGAGAACGATGGAGCCAAAATACGCGGTGTGTTTTGTAAGTGGAAAAACGCTCCCTTCTCTTTGTGCCAGGCTGCCACGGGTAAGGACACAGCCCGGGTCCCCCGGCAGCAGGCAGCCCTGCCCACCCCCTCTCTGAGAAATAAAAGGAGAATAAAGTGCAAATAAAGTTCTAGGAACATTGCACATGGATGAAGAAAATCAAAACCTTAGGGATGTTCTATTTGCATTCGACAAACTCCTTCCTCCTCATCTGTATCCAGCCTTTGCTCCCAAATCTTTCGGTGCCACCCACGCCAGAGGGCGGCTGCAATGCCAACACTTCACATTTAGGGACTTAGGATCAACAGAGTGACCCTGGGAGCATCTTTCTTCCTCGGGATGCGAATCTGCCCTGCTTACCATGGTCAGCTGTAGAAATCCACCAGATGGGGGGACCGGTTTGGTGCCCTTTAACACCATCTGGGTCCCGTTAAGTTGTGAACATCACAAGAAAGATGGGTTGGTGTCGGGCAGGGACCAGCCGATGGCCGGCACGACCTGCACCGGCGAGGTGGCCACGTGGGCTGGTGTCGGGCTCCATCCCTCCTTGTCCCGAGAGGCCTCGGTGCAGAACCAGAGCTCTGCTCCCCACTGTCTTCTATTTCCACCACCTTAGAGCCAGTAAGAAAAAACCAAAAGCCTTTGGAGCGTTTCCTCCCGCTCCAGGCAATCTAGAACCTTTGCCAAAGAATTACATAGAGCCGGTATTAAAAAAATAGGGCTGTCTCCGAAGTCTTTTAAATACAGAGGCTGCAATCAGCATCGTTCCTGGCAGGCAGGCAGGGAGGGAGACCGACCTACCCATCAGGACCCCATTTTGCGACTTAGAGCAGCCTGTCAGGAAAGATCGATAGTTGGCATGGTAACAAGCTCATTTCCCAAGAATAGAGCTCCTTTTTATTAAATTTGGCTGGCTATTGATCAGTTCCTGATCCACGTATCAAAACATGACAAGCACTTAATAAATCACAGATTTTTATTGAGTCGAATGAAAAAAATAGTACCATCACGAGGCAGCTGGGGATGCTGCCTGCATCCGAGGGTGGCCCGCTGGCTGCGGCCAGAGCTGGGCACGGTGCAGCTCTCCTGGGATGGGGCTGGGATGGAGAACAAGCACCAATGGAACCTACTCTTAAACACCATAATCCGAAGATCCTGTTTTCCCCTGCCACGCACGTCTCTCACAGCGGCATCCCCGCCAAGCAGCTTTTTGTGCTGCGTGGGATTTTATCCTGCCTCCCCACTTGCTGTCCACGGCTCTCCGCTCTCTGTTAATAAACAGTGAAGCTGTGCGGTCCCTCCCCACGGCTCCCAGCCCTCCGAGGCTGGTGGTTTCCCAGAGTTTGCTCTTTGGACCTTTAAACTTTTCCTTCCGCAGCAGGTTCCCGCATCCCAAAGCATCTGCAACCCGCGGGCAGCAGAGCCGCGTTGTGCTGCAACGAAGCATCAATACACGGCCAGGCCACGCAGCCTTTCTGAAATCATCTCTAAAGTTTGGGTTCAACTCATTTACCCTGGTCGTCCCAAGCAAAGCTCTTTGCTTTGCATCCTTAAGCACGTGGCCGTAGCCCGGGCAGCAGCTCGAGCAGGTCCTCGTAGCATCCTGATATCCCTCCCCGTGCCATCCCGGGGGTCTGCGTTCCTCCCGTTTGCCATCCCAGAGGGTGGGAAGCTCCGGTGTGGCAGGGCACAAACCCCTCAGCCTTTCCACGGGAGCTGTGCAGTCCATCAGGAAGATGATATGCCTCTTCAAATTGCTTTAACGTGCATTTACATGAGAGATAATAACAGCTCCAAAGGCTTCTTCCAGCCTATTAAATAACACTCACTTAAAATAGTGTCTGAATTCATGCTGAAATGACAGACTATAATAATCCAGTCATATCCATCCAGCATATACAGCCGACTGTAGATGCTTAGAAAAATTGCAAGATGTATTTATTTACATGATACGGTGTGTGATAGCTGATTTTTTTTCAGATCATCTCCTGTGACTGGTCTGTTACAGAGAAGCTGCTGCAGGAGGGCTATCTCCCTCTGTCAGATGTTTTGAGAGGAGAGGAAATACCCTGACCACACTCACACGGACCTGTTAAAGCTTACAAAATAATAATGGTTCTGCAAACTAGGATAAAAATTCCAGACTCAAGCTAAATACCCCAGCCCTGTCTTGCCCGCCCTGGGGACAGTTGCCACCTCGTAACCAATCAGTTCACGGTGAAGGCCACCGTTTCAAGCAGCTTCACTTAAGGGACTTCTTAAAAAACTGCCAAAACTTTTAACAAATCAATGTGCAGGTTTCAAAAGGGCTCAGCCTCCAAGGTCAGGTAATCTGTGAGATGTCGTTTGGCACCTGGGGAGACTGAACCCCTCTTCCACTGTCCCGGCAAAAGGCGGGAGCCCCATGCGATGAACCAGGAGGAAGGTGATGGAGTTCTGAGGTCAAAGGAGCTTTATTTTCCTCAGCCCTCCATTGCTGTGTGCTTTGTGGCCCCCACTCGTGGCTTGGCAACCCCTGACATGGGCATTTGTGCATCCTGGTAGTGTCTGTCCCCTCTCCACCCAGGGCACATCTGCTCTGCACCACCAAAGCTGGACAAGGGCGAGTCCTCCTTGAAGCACTGAGCTAAACACGGAGCAACTCACGAGGCATCCTAAAGCCTTCAGCAGAGTTAAGCATCATACAGCAAAGTCACCATAGATACTACCCGGCCAGCAACATCCACTCTGCTTTACAGCCGGGAAGCAGAGCCCAACCAGTTTACCTGCCTGCAGCCACCCCAGTGATCCTACACCACGGACAGGACTCAAAATCACCGATGCCCAATGATGTGCTTGGTGCACCGTGCTCAATCATACCTCTGTACACGCTCCAGGGCGCACTGCTATTGCTCACGTTCCGACAGGACCATCACCGTACATCATCTGGGCTTGCTGACACTGCTCGAGCACCAGTCTGAAAGGTCACAAGAAGAGAGGCGGTGGTTGCTTTTTCTCTGGCTTTTGAGAGAAAGCAGCGCCCGGAGAGCAGAGCAGAGCAGAGCAGAGCAGCCCCCACGCGAGCTGGGGACGGCAGAGTGCCCCAGGTCTGCAGAGTCACTGACATTCTCCTCTTCGACTCGGAGCAAAGGATGAACCTTTTCATCGTGTTACTCATGTTTGGTGGTTTTTTTTTTCCCAGATGCTCGAACAACAGGAAGAAATCAGGTTAAATCAGTAAGTAAGTGGACAAGAACTATTCTCTTTGTCACCACCTCCCTCCAAGGGCAATTTTGGAGGAGAAGGAAGAGTGCTGCTTTGTCCATTTTAAAGCTTAGCAAACCCTGCCAACATTTCCACAGGAAGAGCATTATCTTCCTGTTTGTTCTGTTTCAGACCATGCTCCCAGCCCTGTGTGTTCTCTTCCCAAGAACTTTCAACCCAGATGAAGCTACCTAAGCAGCCTAAACACCTGAACATACCTAAAGGCAAACACCACCAGATGTACCAGGAGAGACATCAAACCCATCATAAAATCATAGAATGGTTTGGGTTGGAAGGGGCCTTAAAGATCACCTCGTTCCAACCCCCTGCCCTGGGCAGGGACACCTCCCACCAGACCAGGTTGCTCAAAGCCCCGTCCAGCCCAGGTTTGAATACCTCCAGGGAAGTGTCATTTTATGACATAAAATGTCATGATGTCATTTAGCTGCTCCTCAAGCCCGACTCAAGACTCCCGGATTGGAGTTAGGCATTTGGTCGTGGAGGGGTGGACATGGTTTGCCTTGAGATTGAACAGCTGAGGTCCACCTAGACCCTGGGAGCAGGGTGAGCTTCACAAACCCCCGGAATGGTTTTCTGAATGGCCCCCAGCCCACCCGGTGCCAGCCCTTGCCCAGCTGCAGAGCCGAAATTCAGCCCAAACCTCTCAGCAATCCCCCGCTGGAGAGCTGCCGCAAAACCCCAAGCGTTTCCCCTCGGCCACTTGTCCCAAAGATGCTCAAAATGAAGTCAGGAAGGGTGGCGCTTTCTGCTCGTTATCCAAGCAGCCGGTGAAAATTCCGAAGGAAAGCGGTGGGGAGTGTTTGTGGGAATCGGCCGTTTGCTACTTTGAACTGCTGTCGTCGGAACAGTGGGATTTGAACAGCCCCCCCCCACAACACTCGATGCCGGCAGGAGGCACGTCGGTGCCCACCAGCTCCCCCAGCAGCTCCGCTGGGAAAGCCCCAGAAAGCCAGGAACCCACCCCAGAGCATCCTCCCTCTCCTCCTGACTTCCTTGGCCACAGGAGAGCAGAGCGGAGGGACTCCACAGCCTGATCTCGCGCTTAGCGTTTAATTCAAGTGAGAAATAACATCTCTCTCTCTCATCTAGATCATATTAGGATTTTGAAAGGGCAGTCACGCAACTTCCCCCGGCAGTTATGGCAGAACCGCGCTCGGAAATGAATGGAGCTCGTGGAAGCATTCAGGACCGAACAATCGGATTTATAATTAGGCCTAAAAAGGGAAGAACGCTGAATAAAAGCAGCACAGCCAATTTTAGAAGAAAAGGAAGTTCTGGATGGAATTCATTGGGGTAGAGCACTGAAGTGGAAATGGAAAGTGTTCAAAGATAAATGAGTTTAGGCCTAAGAGTTTGCTTGACATCTAGAAAATGTACTAGGAACACAGTGTCAAGAAAAGCTAACGCGAGTAACAAAGAAACACAAGAAGTGAGAGAAGAGAGGAAAGAGCCATAAAACTTTAGGGCAACAAAGAGTTGCAATTATAGAGGGAAATGTAATGAAGTGTAAAAAATCATAATGAAAGCAAAGATAGCGAATGAAAGGATGATTGCATATTTGCTTAATGCACATCGGAGAAGTGTCAAAGACATGGGGAACAAGAGGTCACTAAATGAGAAAATAAAGCCTCAGAGGAAAGGCGGTGAATTTATTGCTTTAAATACTGATTTATTCGCCTGGGATTTACCACTTGAGGGCCGATGACACAGGGCAAGCAACAGAAACGTTTTCCTAAAGGAGAGGAAAAATTTCTGAAGGAAACTCAGCTTTTTTTCTTAGTCAACCGATCCGGCAAACACAGCCTAACCCACCAGCAAACCACTGGGATCTAATGGGGCCTCAGAAACAGAGGGAAATCTCGGTCTAACCGCTCCCCAAGTATACAAGGGGATTAATGTCTGCTTATTGACACCCTTCACTGGCACCGGGAGTCCTGGTTTAGGGGGCATCTGCAATGGGGAGGGGGGTCCCCCTGTCAGCCCCGATGGCTCTCCCCTCCTTTTGGGGATGGAGCTGGTGCCCCAAGTACCCACCACATCCCACTTAGCACTTCCCAGCACCCTTGCAGCACGGCAGCTGCACACAGCAGGTTAATGCCGCGGCCCACAAAACCTTCTTACCAGGTCCAGGTCAGCAGGACAAAGCGTGGTGGAAGCCACCCCAGGCTCTCCCGCGTGGTGCCTCACGGGCTCCGCTGCCTCCAGAACCTCTGCCGTTACTAAACAGCAAACTCGGGGTTTCACAGCTATAGGGAAAGCTGAGCTTTGCTCCAGAATGAAATACAGACAAAACTCTTACCCAAGAATACATCCCTTCCCCAGCATGAGGCACAGATCCGCATTTACAGATCTATAGAACGATGTCACCAACTGTCCCCTCCCTGACCTGCAGGGCTTTGAATATCCTTTTCCACCCTGAAATGGGGAACCGCCTCTGCTAGGGAGATGGGCTAGGGGTCCCGCATTGCTGGGGCAGCTGGGAGAGGACAAGGCTGAGGGAAGGGGCCAGAAGCCCGAGGGAACCCCTTCCACCAAGGGAATGGGCCAGTTCCCAAAACCACACTGTGGGGCAGGAATCGGAAGGTAATGGAGAACATGGCTTAGACCACTCCATCACAAGCGCTGATGAGAAGCACTGGATGGGACGCGAAGGATGACAGGGATGAGTCCTCACCTTGTCAAAACGTCCCAGTGGTGGAAGCCCATGTGGGTGTTGGATCACCCCAGCTGAGGGGTTGGGGTCCCTAAGGAAACGTTGGGAACCCTTAGGCTGGCCCAAACCATCCCTTCCCTCCAGGACCTCCAGGGCTTGGTGGCTTCAGGAGCAGAGCCAACCCACAACACCAATGGAAAAAACAAAAAGGGAGTGGAACAAGGCTGCCAAGTGCCTTTTCCCTCAAAAACCCTATAAACAGCAGAGTGACACCCAGGGAGTAGGATCCTACTGGTGCATTTATCAACCAAGCGATATCTAGACAATTAGTTGTTTTCTTTAATTTAGGACTAATTTTGTCCCACCAGTTTAAATTAAAGTCCCCAATAGGATAATTTCCTCACAACCATAATTTTGTTACAAGCTTTTCATTAATCCAATCACAACTTCTATAATATTATTTGGCAGCTGATTGAGACTACAGTAACCACAGGGGTTCGGGCGCCTTGTCTCATTTCTGATAAAAAAAAAAAAAAAGAAGTAAAATGAGCCCAATTAAAAATTCTTTTAGTACTGTCTAATATGTGAAACTCCCCAAAGTCAGGATGGAAACATCATAATTCCATCCACGCAGCCCGTCTGTGGGTGACAGCAGAAGCTACATGCTAATGTCAGCCGTATGTAAGTGTCTGTCTGTCTCTCCAGCTGTCTGTCGCAATAACATATTTAAAGAGAATTGCCAGGGTGGAAATCATCGTGTTCGGAAACATTTTTCTACGACTTTGGGGGATTTTCTCCGGAGTATTTTGGATTGGCCTCAAGTTCCTTTCAGCTCCCTGGAGTCTGATTTGAAGCATCCCGGGCCGTGATGCAAATATTCAGCACACGGCAATTCCCTGCAAATCTCATATTCATACCAAGGAACAGAAGAGAGAGAAACCTGGTGGTGGAAAGGTCTTGTGGCAGTAAGAGCATGCACAGCGTTGTCAGATGGGGAAGCTTCAGTGTGGAGATGCACTAATTTGGAGGGGGGCGGGGGGGGAAAGTGTGGAAAGGAGCGGGGATTTTAAAGTGAAGTCAAGTCTTACAAATTGCGCTTTCCTCAAATCATACACAATCACTCCTGACAGAAATTTTTCAGGCACGTGGAAGGACGGAAAGGAGGTGGCAGAAAATCCCTTGAAATAAACACAACAAAGGAGTCAAAAGAGAAAAATCAAAATTAATCTAGGCTGTATAATAGGAATATTAAAGATGATGGGATCGGCTTCCTCCTCCTCCATGAGCGAGAGCCCCCACGTGTGGAGGGGCAGCTTCAGTCCTGGGGGGAGACAGTTTCCCCCTCCCCTCTGTAAGCAAAGCCATGGCTGGTGAGAGACATCGAGGTACCACACCATGGCCTGGACCAAGGAGGCACAACAGAAAGGGCACTTTTTCCCCAGAGCAAACAATAAGTGCAACGTCCTTACTGCTCTTCCTTTTGCATCCTCAGCTAAAAGGAATTAACTTCTACCAGACTTGAAAACGGCAGGAGCAGCTGATAAGGCCCACATTGATAATTATGGGTTCAGAAGCTTCGTGGTATGATATCCATACATAGAATAATAGAATGGTTTGGGTTGGAAGAGACCTTAAAGACCATCCAGTTCCACCCCCTGCCCTGGGCAGGGACACCTCCCACCAGACCAGGTTGCTCCAAGCCCCATCCAGCCTGGCCTTGAACCCCTCCAGGGATGGGGCAGCCACAGCTTCTCTGGGCAACCTGGGCCAGGCTCTCACCACCCTCGCAGCAAAGAATTTCTTCCTCAGATCTCACCTAGATCTCCCCTCTTTCAGTGTAAAACCCTTCCCCCTCATCCTATGGCTCCCCTCCCTGACCAAGGGTCCCTCCCCATCTCTCCTGGAGCCCCTTTAGGGACTGGAAGGGGCTCTAAGGTCTCCCCGGAGCCTTCTCTTCTCCAGGCTGAGCCCCCCCAACTCTCTCAGCCTGTCCTCACAGCAGAGGGGCTCCCAGCCAACAAAGATAAGAAATGTCCAAGAAGTTCTGACTTTCTTGCCACTCAGGGAGGCAATCACACCTCATCTCCAAGGAGAGGAGTACGATGGAAATGGGCGGAGAGAAGGAGAAAGCAACAGGAGCAGCATGAGAGCCAGGCACCTAGCTCCTGTATACATGGGGCACGTCTACAGCAGGCAGTCATACTGGTGTAGATTTTTGGTTGAGAGGTGCCACTGGGTGCTAGGACACTCTAGGCCCTGGGAGAATTTCAACCCAACTCAAACCAAGAGCAGCCACGGGGCCGTGCAGGACCTGGGTGCCGAGAAGAGGCAGCAGAGCTGGAAATGCAGGGTCAGAGCAGTTCAACCCGGTATTCAGAGGGACTCCAGTCCTAGTCCTTGTTGAAATTAGTCTTTGCATGGGTACGTATAAATAAATCCAGGACACTGCTTGCGTAACGGTAACATTTTGCAGTATCTGGCATTTGCCGCTAGTTGAAGGCTAAGCAAACCATGCTTCAGTGGAGCATAAAATTGCTTTTCCTTTGGAACAAGCAGGGCATTGTAGTAATAGGCAAAACTGTACATTGTGTTAACGGCCGTATTTTCACATTATTGATTTACATTGTGTAATGCCATGCAAGACCTGCTTTCAATGATATGTGCATCTGTCATATCACAATAACCGCAAAAGGCCGGGCGCTGCTCGGAAAAATGAAGCGCTGGGGATCCCGGGGCGTATTCACATCCGTGCGCCCATCGTGCGGAGGTGATGATTAGGGGGATGTCGTGGTAACGAGCGGGTCCCAAGTGTGCGCTATGTAAATCAAGGCTGCCCGGGTCAGCTTCCACTTACTGCGCACATCCAACTTTTTCAGCCTGCTTGCTCTTCTGACAAGGAGAGCGTATGGAAACGGCTTCCCCTTGGCAGCTCCCCTCAGCTATACACATTTCAAGGCATCCCAGAT
>VXAK01005856.1:43038-64592 GCA_013399435.1 Arenaria interpres | reverse complement strand
GCCCCAGCTCTCCTTTTCCACTTTTTTTTCTCCTGGGGCCCAATCCGCTCAGCCCCGGGGTGGGGATCTCTGGGAGGATCACCAGCCGACGGGTGAAAGAAAGCAGGGCAGGATGAGAAAGAACCACTCGAGATCAACCCAGTTACAGGTCCGTAACCAGTTACAGGAACCGTCATCACTAAACACCCTTTAAAATAGGAGGACAAACCCTTTGCAGACAGTGTTTTGAATCTAAGGGAATTCACCTCAAACCCGCAATAAAAAAAACCCTGTTGATATCAGCCTGAAACTTCTTTTTTTTTTGGTTCCCTATCTAGTTAATGCAAAGTTTGGTTTGCTATTATCTAGCCTGGTGGTAAATGAGGTAAGCTTTCATTTATCTCTAATATCTGACTTCATTGCTTACATTGGCTCCAGGTGCTGTGTATTATATCAAGGAATAGTGAAATAACACTTGTCTTCCTTTTTATTTGGTTATTTCCAAACAGACTAAATTCTCTCACTGCTTAAAGGGGATGGACAGTCCCAGACCAAGAATTGAGCAACCAGGCTCCAGCTCCTTCCTCAGCTACAGACTTTCTGGCCCCAGACAAGACACTTAGTCTCTTCATGCATCATCCCTTCCAGCTGCGAAAGGACGCAGCTCTTCTCTGGAGGATGCTGAGAGCAGCAGCGCTGTAACATCTGAGGAGGACTCAGATGCTTGCAGAGGGCCACGGGACACCAGGACAGATGGACTGCCCTGAAACCAAACATCACTTAAATATTTGTCGGATTTAACAGTCAGAGGGGTTATTTTGCCAGCAGGTAGTGACAATTTGGAATAATTAAATATTGGTCCAAGAATTAGCTCTTTCCTTTGACGTTTCTAAAGCTGTAAAGATGCTCCAGGTGGGGACCGTGGGGCGCCCTGACCTTCCTGGCCATCTTGACCTTCCGTCCCCGCAGTGACACGTTATGGCTTTAGACACCAGCACGAACCAGCAGCTTTGGATCCAAAACGCAGGCGGGAAAAGCGATGTACCAACATCTACCAGCCGTACAGGGGCTAAAGGAAAGATATTTCTCTTCTGCTGAGAGCACGCAGGTATCTCTGTGCTGTGACGGATGTCTCCATTTTTTATTTATTGCCCTCCTCGCTCCTGAAGCGGCTCAGCTCTGTCCCTTTGCCAGCACCTCACTGGGGAGATATAATTCCAGAAAATTACTTGCGACCCCGGCTACCTGCTATGATGCAGAAACATTTCTAAAGCGGAGGGCGACGTGCTGCCTGTCTCCCGCCTGCCCCGACTTCGAGGCGCTCGCATCCACCGAGTGCTTGTCACCTTACTCAAATGGAAAACCAGGGTTAAATGGCAGCTCTCCTTTTCAGTTCACCTTTAACTGGAAATTAGATGGTTTGGTTTTTTTTTTTTTCCCCTTCCTTCTAGACTTCCTTTTTTTATTTTTTTACTCCCAGTCTGAACCTCTTCTCTTTGTTTCAGTTGAAAAAGCGAGAGACTTTTTACCAGATTCTCATTTCACGTGGCCCAAGGTAAATTCAAAGATACAGCGTCACTTTAGTCATTACTGCCACGGACTGAAAGAAACCATCGAAACTAAGGAAAGTTTTCACTCTTTTATCGTTGATGTTTTCTTTACTAACTGCTCCAGCGCATTTGCATTGATTTCTTTGGAGCCTGTTCTATTCTCCAGACCTAAAAGTCAGTCATGATCGAGACTTTAAGGTTGTACTTCGTTTTAAATGTTTGTTGTGTCCCCAACCGCTAAGAGAAGCTACGCAACTCTGAACTTGGGTCTCAGAAGGTAAAAGTCTTTGCAGTTTGTCTTTACATACTCAGATAAATCCCGTTAGCTTTCTCCACACCATCAAAGCATTCGGATAGCATAAAGCAACTGAATACATAAAAATGTATCTAAACACCTTGTAAATCCCTACACAGAGCTGTTGCCGACGCTACTTTTAACCCTAGGAAAACATTTCACCAATTACTGATCAAATACAATACAGCTAAATTTCACCGCCAGCACATCATTTTGATAATGGGTATGGAAATTATCCATTCAATAGCTATTCAGAAATAACTTAGAAAGATTGGTTTTCAGATACTTCTGAGAATCCTAGAATAATCCCCTATAATCACCGTGGTGAGAATCCACCAACATTTTTTCCTTTGAAAAAGGCTGTTTGGGGCGAGAGCGTTGGTGGTCTCTGCCCGTTCTCTGACGGATGCGTTCGAACAATATATCCGAAATCACCAGCACTTTGCTGGCAGAGAACTGAGGGGCTTCACGCTCCTCCAGGACTCAGCCGAGAACGTTTGCCAGCAAGGGAAGAGGCTTTAGCCCTCCCCGATCCGCTCCCGGATCGGACCCCGACCTCAGGTGCACCTCGGCAACCTCCCAATATAAATTTTGCTCCTCCTCTCTCACAAGGCAAGTTTGAAACATTTTCTGTGCAGAGTCTGCAAGGAAAAGAAAAACACCCACAAAACAAAAACAAACAAAATGAACTACCTAAAATAAACGATAACTACACCTCGCGCTTCCCTGCTGCTCTGTGCCAGCTGCTAAATGCAACCCAGGAATATTTTAAAATGCTTCGATTTTATGATCTTTCTTGGTATGAGACCGAAAGGATTTGTTCTTCCTTCTTTTGGGGAAGATACTATTTTCTGATTTAATTTACTGATTTCATAGACGTAAAATTTGGTCTTTCTTGCCTCATGAGAGGAGATGAAGTGAGGGGGCTGTTGGAGGAGAAATGCTTCCCTCCTCCACACTGGTAATTAGGCACTGGACGTAACCATAACAAAAATTTTATTTCTAAAAATAAAGATATTTCTAAAGCTTTCCTTTCCTGTACAGTAACTCACCTTTTGCTCTCTTATGGATTTTATGCTGCCCAGGTGCCACAGAATCCTCTAACCCAAGGAGAGCTAAATTTCTTTATCCTTGCCCATCAAACCCTCTGGGGACTCCCTGCCCTTGTGCCCCCCTTGCCACTCCACAGCAGAGGTGGAGGTGTCCCCTGTCCTGTGCCATCCTGACCACGGGTGCCACAACCTGTAGGTCTCAAGCAAAGGGCAGTTATGGGCCAGCAGCGCCTTTTGCTCATCCCAGGGCCAGGCTGCTAATTTCTATGGCTAATTATATTGCCCATAAATATCTATGGTTGTGGCTGCCCCATCCCTGGAGGTGTTCAGGGGCAGGTTGGATGGGGCTTGGAGCAACCTAGTCTGGTGGGAGGTGTCCCTGCCCAGGGCAGGGGGATGGAATTAGGTAATCTTTCAGGTCCCTTCCAACCCAAACCGTTCTATGATTAGGCAAGGGGTTAATTTGGGGCATAAAAGCCTCCCCTGGAAAGCCCAGTTAAGGACAGCAGTCTCAACTTTCATCCAGCAGGAGAGGACCACAGACACACAGGTGGGCTGTCTGAATCACTTGTCTCCATAGCAGTCTGCTACCATCCCAGAGCAGAGGAAAGAGAAACGGGTCACCAGCGAGGCACCAGCCTCAGGTTTCATACCCCAAATGGCAGTGCCTGAGGGTAAAAGAAGCGTTAATACTGCAAAATACCGGTCTGGAAAAACCCTTTCTGATATCTGCACAGGGGTCAGTTTGCATTCACAAGAGAGTTGATGGAGATTGAAGAGCAGCCACAAGAACACGGGCACGAACACGCACCGCAGCGGCCCCGCAGCCCCACAAATGGAGCAAAGTCAAAAAGCCATTACCTGGGTTGTAAGCAAAAGCTGTTTCCAACCGCACAGCAAACCTGCTCACAAGCAACGTGCTGAATCCCTAATGGTTCGGGGAGAGACTGCCAGTAGCCCAGGACTGTCACCCGGTGCCACTGGGCAAGCCTTCAGCTGGCCACGTCTGTCCGCACCTCACTCAAAGCCCAGAAAGGGGCCAATTTGGGTTTATGTGCTATTTGCTATAAAGAGCTGGGGCAGCTCTACGTAAACGGGATCAGGAATGTTTTAGGGAGCGGAGGGGGCGCACACAGCCCGGCAGAGCCCCAGGACACACGGCCGAGGGGATGCCTTCTCCTCTACCTGCCGGGCTGAGCCTTCAGCTGCAAGGGAAGTTGGACGCGAAGAACATAAAAATTCCCTAAACCTCAGGGGTTTCCTTTGCACGGGAGGAAGCATGGACCTCGGCAGCAGCACCTGGGAATCCCGGGCAGCGTTCGTAAGCCGTGCTCCCAGCCAGGACGTAGGGCATGGGGCAACCAGGGAGACTCACCAGCCCCAGCACTTGGGTAACCCCTCAAGCAGGCCGGGCAGTGCTGGGGGCAGCCCTGCTGCAGGGCTTTTTTTCCATCAGCTTTACCTTCCAGACAAGATTATTGACCTTTCCAGTCCGGTATTTAACGACCCCCATTCATCCCCACTTTTCCCTTCCCTTCCACTCCGTTCCCTTTGTTGCTCTGTAATAGGAGAGGCAACAGGGCACATATTTCTGCAAGAACAAAGCATTATCATCCTAATTCTAGTTTCCTGGTGTTTTCTTCACTTTTGCCATTTTATTAAAAACAATTAGCTGAGAAGAAACATCTTTTTAAATCTCTACCCTATTGTTCTCATCTCTCTCTGAATCCAAGGAGGGCTTTTCAGAGGCTATTTTATTCATAATTACATATGTTGGAACAACTGCTCAAAAAGTGAGCCCAGAAAGGATTCTGACAATATTTTCCTAGCAGGCTTGGTCCCGTTGCCTCCAAAGCCTGTAATGCTAATGCTTTAATAAAAATCTATACGAAAACAAGGGCTTATTTTCAACAGGCTGTGTAAATGATGGATGCAGCCATGCCACGAGCGTTGGCCTAATGGATCGAGGAGGAGTCGGAGTCGCAGCAAAATCAGGAGCCAAAGACTTTTGTTTCGCTGCCAGACCTGGCTCCGGGCAGGTATAACACAGCAAGGGATGGGGATTTTGGACAAAGATCCAAGCTCCCTCCATTTGCACTCGAAACCTGCAGGACTTTGTTACTGGCGTCAACCGGAGGAAGGCTGGACCCGTGGTTCTGCTCCGAGGCCGTTTTAAGCACAGACCACTCCAGCTTCAAAGATGCCTGCTGGATTTTTTGCATATGTATAATTCTTATTCCAAAGCTTTCCCTCCCAATTCTCTCTTTACCCTATAGGCTTTTATTTAAAATAGTACAGCCAGAGCACTGCAATTTCTCTTTTGAAAGAATTTTTTTTTTTTTTAGATTTATTTTATTTTTTACACTGGGGAAAACTTTAAAATGTATCATATTCAGTCAATTGGCTCTTCACGTTTTTTCAAGCTTCCCCTCCACCACCTTTGTTAATTACCCGCCATTTGAACAAGGGTCTTCTCCTGCCTTGATCCTGCCGTGAAATCACGATGCTATATTTGTCTTTCTAACATCAAAGTCATTTCCATGGTCACCAACTGTGATGTCATAAACACATTTTTAATGGCTTGTTTACAGCAGGGAACAGAAGGAGAGAGGAGATTATGGGTGGAAGGAAACTCTTATCGATACACAACAGTTTTAGGCACAACTGTGAGGCTGAAGAATGTAGAAAACTTGAGACCAAAAAAAAAAAATCCTTGTTGAAACAGTTTCTCTTCTAAAGCACATCCCAACACACACACAAAAAAAATCCCTTTTTAAGTTACTAGTGAAAAAGCAATCCCAACGGATTACTACTACATCAGTCAGCCCAGAGGCGCGCAAGGTGCCTTCTAAGTTAGGAAGCCAAGCAAATCCCTGCCCCAATCCATCCAGCTCATTGTACAGATGAACACAGGCAACACATCCTCAGCGACTCCTACAGAAGTGCTTGGGCAGGACATGGTGGGGTCTGAGAACTATTGGCCCATAGAGTTCTATTTGTCTTGGGTCACAGCAAGACCCAGAAGTCCCTCAAGAGAGACTTCAGTTGGACCAGGAGGTCCTTTTTCATCTGGACATGGTTGCAAGACCCCTTAGCTGATCTTCCCTCTGCATGGGAGGTTACCACTTGCTGTGAACCACGCATGAAAGCAGTTTCTCTTCTGGCAAAGAAGGGCAAATGCCAGGACCAGCTTGAGCTTTGGCCACAGGAATAACAGGGTCCTTCAGGCTGTGTCACCCCACAGCCCAGCCCAAGTGGAAAAGCAAACCCCACATGTCCTACCTTCCTCTCCCACATGGTACAGCACAGAAATGGTCTAACAGGAGTCCACCAACATGTCTGATCTCAGTTTTGAGCTCTACTGATGCCACTTCCATGTGTCTTGCCTTTCTTGGTTCCCAGTAGCTCAAAGCCAGCTTTAACTATTGGTTTCCAGTGTCTCCTCAAGGCAACCCTACCCGGGTGCTGCACATTCTTGATAGATTAATTGGGTGGACCCAGACATGCTCCATGTTGGAGGCTGGCTGAGACAGGGCCTAGCACAGCACCTCTTGTCCCACCCCAGGGCAGAAATAAGCTCCTTCAGCCTTATGTGGTCACAGCTCAAGAGAGGGTGTGGAAACCAAGTCAGGCATAATTTCTCTTAGAAGCAACCCAGACATTTCCCATGGTCTCCAGATGCCAGTTCCTGGTCCATGCATTGGCCAAGCATCATCTCTTCAGGTGACAGGACACTGACAGGGAACTGAGCACCCTGCTTCCTTAGTGGAGATCATTCGAGAGAACCTCAGTTGTTGATTTGGAGATAGCCCTGGGACATCCCTGGCAGATGGAGACTGCTGCGGTCAGCCAAAGAATCCAGCACTGAGCAAGCTCTTCAGTGTAGGGAAACACAAAACCTTGCTGCCACCTTCTCAAGGCACATCAGGAATGGCCATTGAAGGGCTGACACGCTCCTGCTGACACTGCAGTGGTCTCTGCTTGGAAAGCGTTCCCCAAACTGGTGTCCTGGTCAGCTCCTGAGGGTACCTGCTCCCGCAGCCTGCCAGGACCAGGGCTGTCCCAGTGGTACCACCACCACTGGGTGAGCCTGGCTCTGCACAACCTGAGGGCTCCCTCCACTCCCAGCCTCTTCCAAGCAAAATCCCCAAATTAAAACCATTCCAGAGCCTCCTGGAGGAAGGACTGGGGCTGCTTGAAGATGTGGAGCCGTCCCCGGCACTTTGTCTGTCTTAGAGCTATCACGATGAGACGTCACGACGAGACATCCCTGTACATACGCTCCGAGGAGATTATCTCCCTCCCCTACCCAAAGAAAACACGAGGAAGGGGCGGGGGGAACTCACTGGACGATGAAATTCCTAAATCCTCATCCCCATGAGGAGAATTAATGTAGCTCTTTCCTCGCTCCACTACCAGGAGCTCCCCAGTAGGAGATCCTATTGTACATGACACACCAGCAAGGGTACATCTTTCAGCGTGCTCTTTTCCGGAGCGAGCGCAGTCCCTGGCAGGCAGGAGCTGGGATTTCACACCCCCTTATTCATCGCCGAGGTGCAGAACAAGCGAACCACCATTTTGCTGCAGTCCCACAGCAGGAATAAAATGGTGGCACAGATGAAAACCGCCAGATCAAACGCAATCCAGTTGTCTGTCACCACCTGCAGCTCATCCCCGCCTTACATGTAACGCTGAATTCTTAATCAGGTTAATATTTGATTTCTGGGTGCTTAAACAAACAAACCAAAAAAAAAAAAAAAAAAGAAAATAAAAAGACGGCAGAAAAAACCCCACAACGACAAAAAAAATAAATAATAATACTATAACAGATGGTTAACGTTGCAGCCACGAAGTGCCACGATGCAGACCATCGATGCTAGAATTTACATTTCTCCCACAAAACGGCAGCTCTGGCGTTTATTCGCAGAGGCCACTGGCTCACCCAAAGCCACCAAGAACAAGTAACGGCGCACAAATTCGACATGCAAAAGGGCTCCGTCTCTTTTCCAGTGTCTTCCGAGAAATATTACAGTGGCTGAGAAAGGCAAAAGCATTCACTTAATTGCTCTTAAACAGCCTTCCCCCCCCTCCATGCCTTCCCCACGCTACATCGTATTGATGCTTAAACACCGGGAGCGTTGGGAAGGCATTCCCGGAGGGTGACAGGAGAGAAGGCAAGCACGGGCTTTCCAGCGAGAAGAGTTAATACGGGTCAGGCAGGAGAGAGTTTGCATCTTTGCTTTGTGATTTGCGCATTTCTTCTGCTCTCAAACACTAAACTTACCCTAAAGCCCAGCCCCAGAACCAGACCAAGTCCCAGGTCCCCGGGGTGGGGACAGACACACGTCCCTCAGGTTTAACCAGAGACCAGAAACAAAACTAAATTAATTTCTGTCCGTGGACAACCCTGCTCTGTCTTCAGCTTTGGATTTAAATAATAATTTCAATTTCAATAAATGGATTATTCCAAATAACTTTTTCAACCAAAAATGAAGCAGCGTAACAGCTAACAACAGCTCTTTCCAACAGCATGGATTACTTTCAAAATTAAAGCATACATCATCCCTTGAGAGCACAGAGCACACCTAAAATTCCTTATTTAATTATTTCAAAGGCACTGACTGCTACGAAATATTTCTTGGCTTACACTTTTTAACCAGTTTGATTTGTATAGGCTGTAGCTTCGCCGTATTCTGCTCTTTTAACAACTTATAATTCAGTACTTGAACACACTTTCTGTTAGATTCTATTTAACAATTACTTTTTACCTTTCTTTCTAAGTACCCAAACAATCAAATGTTGCAAAACGAATGGCTGAAGTGATTTTTTTTTTTTTTTTCCTTTTAAGGGCATTTCACTCATTTACAAGACATCTGTTGGTAGCAGTTCAGGATTTCTGGTTCTTTATTTAATATATATTTTTTACATCTGATAGTTAAACCATTATAAAAGAAAAAATAATATCCAAAGACTGCAGAAAACAGCTCAAGAGAAAACTGACTGACTGGATAGAAAACAAAATAAGTCCTGCCATAGTTTTCTTCACTAGAAAACCTTGACTGACCAGAGGAAGCATCCATCATGCTCGGAGTCACTGTACTCAGTCCAGTATTTTATTTCAGACCATCAGGTACTGCAGATCACTGGTGACCAGTACATAAATTTCCCATCTTTTCAGCTTCCCTTCAAGGAGAAATCACTATATAAAATGCTCAGTAAAAGGAACGGACCTCACGTTTCTCCCATTTTAATCAAGAGCAGCCTTTTGCCAGGTTCAGCAAGGTCAAAATCAGGCTTTAGAGAAGCTCTTTGGACGTCCCAGAAACAGGCACAGAAAAACCTCCCCCTTTCCCCAAAACCCCCGACGCGTGCCCAGCCCCGACACCATCAGAAAGAGCGCAGAAGGGGAGTTCCCATTTGCCGGCGTTGCCACTTTTCGGGTAAAGAAATGAGCTCCCTTAAACACAAGCTTAAAGCCGGGGGAAAAAGTTCAAGTTGGATCATTTCCCAGCATTATCTCTGCTGGAGAAGGTACAATGTGAGCTGACGGGGACTTTTCAGAGGCGAGAATTAGGAGCGGTGCTTTTTCATTGCTTGATCTCGCAGACTACAAAAGCCCCGTCTCGCGAAAAGGGCAGGCGTTGCCGCCCTATAATAGTCCGAGTTTAGCCTAAAACGTAAATGCTGCCTGTACGGCCTTAAATGGGGAAGCTGGTTTCTGATGTATTGTGTCCCCTTTTTCAAAACAGAGCAGAAATGCCACATAAAACAGCGGATTTGAACGGCTCGTGCCTGCACAGAAGACAGGCTTGTAGGTGTTTCCCACAGCTTTCAAGAGCGGGGTAAAACCTGGCTGTAAAGGGAATTTGCGTGAAATAATTTAAAGGCGCTCACGGAATTTTGCCTTCAGTATTAATCAATGCTGAGGGGGGGGAAAAAAACCCCCTCGGTAGAGGTGACCAGCAGCAGGATGAGTGTGTGTTAACCAGCAGCAGGGACTCTCAGAGGGACTTATGAGCAGGTCTGGGTCCAGCTAAAGAGCCAGCAGGATGTCCCCAGGCTGGTGTGACACAGCCGCTCACCCGGCCACACTGATGGGGGCACCCACCATGGCAGAAGACCCCTCATTTCCCTCCACGTGCTGCTGCCTTTGGCTCTCCCTAATTTTTGCTGTTATATCATTTTTATAACCTCCCTAAACAAGCCTGCTGGACCTTTAGCATTAACTCAAGCTTCCTGACCATGCTTTCCTTAAGGAATTCAGGGGGAAAAAATGGAAAAAAAAAAAAAAAAGAAGAAAAAATCAGACAAAAGGAAATTCTACCACCAAAAAAACCACCACACAGTTGGGTTATTGTCCCAAACTCCTTACCTCTCACCCCAGAGACAGCGCTTTGGGGAGCAAGTGAGAGCTGAGAGAGGCAAAGGGGAAGGCAGGAGCCACAGCAATCATCCAGGAGCAGGGAAGGTTGCCCCCAGACCCATCCAGCAGGCACCAGGGCTTGCTTTCAGTTTACTATTTATTTTAGCCCAGTACATCCACACACATCTGCCTGCAAAGCACTGGGGGAAGGATGTGCTCCGAGGAAAGGTTTGAAGAAGACAACAGTGGTGGAGAAAGATGGAGGGTGTCCCAGGAGGAGCTTATCAGTCATTAGACATCACCCACAGGTGAAAACAACTGCCCATCCTGAGCTTCTGTTTCCAATTGGTATGAAGACATGGGGAAGAAGAGGCGATTGTATCAAAATATTTTACAACAACCTGTTAGAAACAACATTTTGGAGCATTCGGTTTATTAAATAGGACATTGGGTTTGATAAAGAGAGGCCAAAGCGTCAGGGGAGTGTTATGCTGGAAGTAAGAAGGGGGTGATTAAAATTCTCCTGCACATTGAGGAGCACCACAAACTGCCCATCGCTGGGCAGATGGGCATCTACACCCCGTCCCGGGAGAGCAATCCGATGGGCAAAACCTGGCAGCAAAAAACTCAGAAGCAAAAAAAAACCCCAAACCCCTCTGATTTCAAAGGCAGAAGGATTAACCCCAAAGTTATTAAACTAATAGGAACCGTGAGGGAAAAGATGGGATGTCTTTGCTTTGGCTCGCTCTCTTTTTCTGAGAAGGCTGCAAAAGGAAATTTGTTGGGGAAACAGTTTATGGTGCTCCTGGAGGCGGCCATCTGGGATGCTGAGATTAGTATTTTAGATTACTATTATCTGAAACTCCACTGGCAGACTTTGTAAAAAGGAGTTTATAAATTCTATAGCGGGGTTTAAGTAAAACTATTTTATCTAGGGACTAAGAAATAGGTGTAATTACCGTGGGTGGGTAACGCTTTTTCATTGCCATTCACCAAAATTAGTTTACCAAATATTATTCCTAAGAGGTATAATTAAAATCAACATAAAATCCAGAACACAGGGAAAATAAAACATCAGGAGATAATGTCTTTGAAATTACTAGACCAAACCGTCCTCTGCACTGCGGTGCAAGTGTAGTCACTCTCTGTTTTCCCTGTACAGAGACGCTTTGACCTCCCAGGCTTCTCAGGTGAGCTCTTACTTTGCAGCCCCTTGTAAGAAAGAAGTTATTTAATGCTACTCCCTATTAAACTCCTTCTCTAAAAAGCGAATGAAAGAACTCTACTGCATGCCGGGTCTCGACACCTTGTTATTTCCTAAGCTCCCATCAAAAAGCAGGCTGGGATTTTTTCAGGCAGGTTCAGACCCGGACCCGTGTCCCTGTCATTAACTCCTGCCCTGGCAAAATGTCCAGGGATGTTCACGGGACTCGTGCCAGGGGAAAAAAAAATACCGCCTGTCGAATCCCACGTTGAGCAGCAGGAGAGGTTTTTCAGAGCCAGGTACTCGCACCAGATGTTTAATCCTGTTTTCTGCTGGTACGGAAGACATAACCTGATGTCAGATGCCACCTCTCATTATGAATGTCTGGCCACCCTTGTTAATGAAAGACTTTGTTTTCCTTTTGCAAATGCTATTAAGGGAAGAACAAACTGATTGTCTAAATTGATTAAGCAGATTCATTCCAGTGAAAAATTTATTATTTGCCTAGTTCATTTCATCAAATCAATTCAGAGGAAAAAGGCTCCATGAATTAAACTAATCACAAATATATATTTTAAAAGCCAGCCATTACTGGCAGGATACTGTTAGTGCAGTCAATCACCAGGACAATAACTGAATTTTAAAGCAGCATCTAGCATTGCTTCTCAGAACCTTCTTTGCCTTTTCTTTCAGAAAATTGGTGTTTGGGGGCCAAATTCTACCCCTGTTTAGTCCCATACATTCTTATTAAACTTCTATGGGTGCCCAGGAGTCATTCTTAGGGAAGAAACCTGTAATATTCAACTGGCATTTCCTATAAAATAGCAATCATACACTAATTAGAAAGCTAACTCCGGTAGATTAATAAGAATTTCTGAGTGCTTCAGTACAAGCTCCTGAAAAAACACGTATTTTTAAAAATAAAATGTCATTCATTTATTAGGCTGAACACACACACTCATTAGACTCACTCGCATGGCAGCCGGAGAAGGTTCCTGTATACTCTTTTGCAGGACACAGATGGAAAAGTCAGCCTGGAATGCTAATCTTCAATTCAGTTAAAAGGAAAGATCAACCACCACATTTATATTTCTCCAGCAAATTATAGATAGGGTTTGAGCTTTTTGTGAATGGAAACACACACATGGCTTTTATAGATTTTTTTTTTTTTTTTCCTCCCAAGATAGCTTTGAAACCATCATTCAGGAAAACTCATTTGTTACCCTCTAGATCTTTGCAAATACGTTTGTCGCGGATGGCTCGCTAAAAGCACTCGGGTCTCACGTAACAGTCGGTCTAATGAAAACCATTCCCCAACTTTTTCTTCTCTGTGTCCCTTGAGCCCCGAGGTCCAGCAGCATCGCTGCCGGGATCCCCTCTCAGCGTGGAGACACCCTGAGCCCGTGGTACAGCCAGGAGACACCTCTGCCACGTCTCCATCTCCCACTCAGGTTAACAATTCAGAACAATATTTTTCTACCAAATGCTGATATTCTCTCCCCCAGCCCTTTGACGATGCCAGTTTCAAGTGGCAGACTCTAAACTGGCCTGTCTTGTGCTGAACTTCCCGACAGCAATTTGGCTGGCACCCATGGTTCAACACACAGGCATATCCACACGAAAAAAACCACTTTATCGTTCCAGCTCACTGGTCTCTTCCTCCTTTTTCAGGAGCTTTTCTCTAAAAACAAGGGGAAATCTTGCCTCTGCCCGTTGTGCCCGCTGAGGGCTGAATTTGGAGGGGGGTGCTGCTCGGCGGCACAGGCGATGCCGCGGCACCCGCACTTGCTGTCAGGTAGATTTTGGGATCTTAAGCTAAAAAAAAAAAAGGTTTTACAACAGCGCAGTGTGAGAGCAAAAGCCATAAACGCTGTGGCATGAGCAATAATTTAAGAGCACGTGGCACAGGCACTAACAGCAAAGCTCAAAAAGCTCACAGCCGAGACGGGAAAAGAAACCTCGTATCCAGAACAGCGTTAAAAAAGAGAATTTAGTGCTTTGGAGGAGGCAGTAATGACAGCTTTGAGGACTTCATCCCCCCCATCCCCACCCTGCCAGGATGGGGAGCCCCATCACCATCAGGAGTGTGTTGGGTGCTGCCAGCCCCGGGGAGCTCAGGGAAAGGAAAGGTCCCCAGCACCCATGGCTCCACCTGGAGCCCCCAGGACACCTCCCTGTGTCCCCTCACTGGGCATCACCCCCTCCACTGAAAAGAGCTGCAAAAAGCAGCAGAGAAGAGCTGAAGCTTCCCAGGTGAGGTCGTAACCCACCCAGGCTCCCCGTGGGGCTCCTGCCAGGGCGTGGGGGCAGTCGGGAAGGTGCCCACCCCAGCAGCACCCCAGGAGTGCCCACACAGAGGGGCACGGGACCCCCCAGCATCACCCACTGCTGCCCTCCCCACTGAGGCATTCGTGAGCCTGTCCTCTCGATGAGCAAATGATGAGGGACTTGGAAAGAGAAAGCAAGCGATGGCAATTGAGAAAAAAAACCACCCCAAACACTCCCAATAACAGAAGTTTCCGCCAAAGTCCTCGTCTGCTCCATGGTGCTAAGCACCCACAGTACATCTTTACGCTGCCACTTTCAAGTGTTTTCCCCATCTTGTACTGAACTGGTGTCTATAACATCTGTTTAATGGTGCCTTCCATTGCATCCCCGCGGGTTCAAAGGATCCAGAGAAAATCAAACCCCGGCCCAATTTTTTTCCCCCTCTGTTTCAAGCTTTCTAAGCTATTCCCACAATGTCGCACAGCCTGACTTGTGATTTCAAGGGCAACGCCAATTAGTCCTGAGATCAGCGCAGCTAATGAAGCCTGATGCCTCCGATTTACGGGTTCAGAGTTAGCAAAGCAGGGGGAAGAGGACAGACAAGCAGCTCAGAAGCAAGAGCCTCATCTCCTCTGAAATCCAAACTCCCATTGCAAGAGACAACCCATAAAGACCTCCAGACGTAAAATAAACTGGAGGAGGTGGTGAAGTCGGAGGCACGTGCCATTTCCCAGAGCAAATACTGAAAGAGATGGAGATGAGCAGCAGCCACACACCCGCCCTGGGCTCCCCGGGACCCCATCTGCAGGACGGGCAGTGCCCCACAACACATCAGGTCCACCAGACCTGCTCCAAGAAGGGCTACCCGATGGGAGATGGGCTGGAGCTCACCGTTCCCACTGCCAGAACGGCTGCTGCTGGGAGATGCTGGTGGCCGTAATAGATACTTGATGCAATTCCCCGCGCTCCATCACTTCAAATTCAAACCTGGTCTCAGTGGAGGAAAAGGAGATTTATTTGGGAATGTTTAAGTTTAAGTAACCACCTTCCCCGTTATCCAGTGACGTCCGAGCTCAACTACGTAACTGCTCAGAGTGAAAAAATCTTTACTAGGTCTTTTCATTTAAAAAAAAACCTGTGTTTTTGCCACTCTGATGCTGTTTAGTTTCCCAAGGAATGGAAACCACTTTTCAGATCACATTTGCCAGCTCAGGCAGCCTCCCCTTCCTCATGGCATCAGGGAGCGGGGTGCTCTCCTGGACAGTGGTGAGGATGGAGCCCCCGGCGAGCAGCCCCCGGGTTTCCATGGGGCTGGAGGCAGGGTGTGGGGCAGAGCGGAGACGCCGAGATGCCAGGAAGGAGCTGACAAAGCCCGCTGCCGGCTGGGAAGCAACGCAAATGGGAACTGACAGAGAAATGTGACAAATTCATTATTAATGGCACAACTATTTTTTAATACGTAGAAGGCTGTACCAGATTAATAAAACCAGGCTTTTATACTCTTATCCGACAGCAGTGATGGTGTGTGATCTCCAGGAAAGCGAGCGCTGCCGATGCCATCGCTGGCTCTGGCTGGGATGGGGATGGATTCGTGGCGGGGGGGGGGACGACACAGGATTTCTCTCCAGGACACGGCAACTCCTGCCCATCTCCAGAAGGTCACGCAGGCTGACTCTGGGGCAGGGGGAAGCACTCGCACAAAAGGTCAATGTGCCGTGGAAACCCGCACGCAGCTCCTCCCCGGGGGGGCTGCGAGCCTCTTGGTGTTCGTTAGCATCCGCCTGGTTTTACCCCAGCCGACAGTGGGGTTTTAAGGGAGCTTGTTTGGTGTTTGGTTTTTTGGTTTGGGTTTTTTTTTTTTTCAATAAAGAGCAACCCGCGGGGTGGATCAGGGACAAGGGGGACTCCTTCACTCCAGCCCACCCATCCACAAACCAAAGCTACAGCAGCAAGAAGGTGGATTTCTGTCTCTCTCTCTCCACCTACCTGTACGTGCAAACACACGTCCACAAGCTCTCGAGCAATCTATATCTCAGTCTATATATGTATAGGTACATCTCTACACAAATACAGTTACTTTTATTTTTATTCCGGGTATTTTTGCTTCAGGTGTACAAATGAGACCTACCAGCATCTAATAGAAATACTTCATTTAATATCTCATTAACGTTTATTCCCTCTATCTCTGCTATTTTATTTTTTTTTTTAAGTTGTACTCTTCAGAGGAAAGAAAACACAGTGTCAAGGAATAGTATTTCAAACAAGTCTTGAAAAGGATGGGTAATTAGGCAAAATGCATTCACTTGCTCTCATTCTTGCTCTCTCTAAGTCCAGGTGTAGCTGTGATGCGTGGGCCACTTACAAACGACCCTACACAGTTTTAGAGGGAATATGTGGCCGCAGAGAAACACCACTTGGCTTTCCAGGTTTTCCTTTTAGAAGAGACATTGGTTTATTTCTTTAGAAAGAATTATTCGGATAACTGGCTGGTTTTGGATTTTTCAGCCTCCTTAGCATTTTCTGCCGCTCTTTTGCGTTTACCAGAGGCCGGAGGCATCATCCCTCACAGCCCGTGAGGTCTAAAGGTCTCGGCATCGCCTGGCTGAGATGCAGCATCCCGGTACTCTCGGGGCAAGGAGGAGGAGGTGGGTTTCTACCAACCCTGGTACAGACACACAGCCGCAGCCTGAAGCTCCTCAGGACAAAACCAGGGCAGAAAAACATCATCCAGCCGTGAAAACGCCGCCGTGAGAAACAGAGCCCAGCTCCCCTGTCCCTGCTCCAAGAGGGGGATCCCACCTGCCCGCCGGGAGAGCTGCGGGGTGCGCTCAGCTGAGCGTGGCGGCTCCCGAGAGCCACCAGAGGCTTCCCAGGAGGGAGAGGAGCCATAAAGCATGTGGTACGCTGTCACCACAGGGGGAAAAAGGGGTGACGATGCCTCCCGTGAGACTTGCAGTTTGTGGGATTTGGGGAGGAGCGCCTGGCAAAGCCCTTGCCGGGCCGGCGCCGGGGATGCGGGGGGCGAAGCAGCTTTGGGTGGGAAAAACCGATTCCCAGAGCCTGCCCTGGGCCTCCAGCTTCTGTCATACAATCAGCAGCAAATTCCATATACTCAAAGGAAAAGCTCCCACAGGAAACTATTCCCCTGAATATTTTAAGTTGAACGTAACACAAAATAAGCGACGCTTCAGACAAGGATGGAGCCGCAGGGGCTGGAGGGGAGCGAGAGGCACCTCCGGGAATCCCCATGGAGGTGCAAGTCCTTTCCCCTGGCTCCTGCCACAGGGGTGCCAGCACCTCCACAAAGCCCTGGTGTGGCCCAAAGCAGCTTGGAAGACCTCACTGCATCTCCAGTTTGCCTTGTCACCACCCTCTCCATGGGTTCCCCAAGCTAATCTGGGGGGCACGGTGCAGTGGCCGCTGGGACCGTCCCCTCCAGGCCATGGCAATCACGGCCAAGATGCTGTACCCAGAGAGAGGGGACCCACAAACACGTCCCAGGAGCGGGCAGGAGCCACGCCACACGGTGAGGGGGACGGGACAGAGGACCCTCCTTGGTCCTCAGCAGCTGAATTAAAAGCCAAGGGGATGTTGGGATCCTTTGAGTCGGTGGCAGTCGGCTGCTATTAGCACACAAAAGCGATGCCGAGCAGCCGAGCGGGACAAAAGGGGTGTGGGGCAGCCAGACAAGAGAGACGGAGGGTGGAGCGAGACAAGAATGGGAGAGGAGCCGCGCAGACAAGAAGGAGGGGTGGGAGACAGGCAGGCACACAAAAATCAGAGAAAGGGAAAGACAAGGGGATAACAAGGGGGGAAGAGACCACATGGGGAAGGGCGTTCCTCACCTGGCCCCCTCTCCTCGCCCCACGCTGGCCCTCTCGCTCTGTGCTTGCCCCGTGCAAGGACACAGAGCATCAGGCCTTTGGGTTGAACCCCCAAATCTGAGAGGATTTTTCAGCTCGCCCACGTTTTGCATCGCCACCAGCGAGGCTGCGATCGGCGGGTGTGCAAAGGGACCTGGAGGCACCCGGTGTGTTTCTCACCAACATCCGTATTCCTCATTCCCGTTCCCCAAAATGCCTTTTGGGTGATGCCACAGCCACCGGCACCCGCCTGCAAACCCAAGGGCTGGTCCTAGTTAACATCAGCTTATGGTCAGGCATGGATCACCTGGGGCTAACAAGCCAAAATTGAACCCAGGGAACGTGAGATGCTGCCAGCTCCCTCAGCCTCTCCCCCCTGAGCCCCCAGCCTCCCAAAGGAGCCTAAAAAATTCCTCTCCCCTTGGTGTGTTTCTCCTTTCAAAGCATCCCACTAAAGCAGGGAGTCCCCAGGGGGAGATGCTCCCCTCCCTCCTGCAGCCAAGCGGCCCCAGCAGCCTCGCCAATATTTTAGGACCAGGGCGACAGAAGAACAATAAAGAAGAAGGGAAAGGCTCACATCAGAAGATGCTGTAGAGCTAAAACACACATCGGCTTCAGTTTCCCGATAACGTCCCCATAAATGACGGAGCAAACGACAGAGCAAATGTAAAACTCCCTTCGTTCTCGAGGATATTTGAAAAGCTCTCGTGTTTCTAGTGTTTCATAAAACAAGAAAGTCAGAAATGGAAAACACATTTTCCAAGTATGAACTTGCAGGGAATTCAATAAAAATGCGCCCTTTTTTTTTCTGACTGAAAACATTTCTTTATCTTTAGGAATGAAAACTAACACCGCTGGCTAAAGTGTCTCAGGCTGGCAGCACTCTCAGCCTCCTCTGCGAGCGCCGGTACCCTCACACAGCCCCGCCGCCGCCGCTCGCCCCCTGCCCCCTTCCCTCATGGGCAGAGGTCCCATCTGCCTCCCCGATTCCAATTTCAAGGCTCCCTTCTTTTTATGAGGATTTTTCTAGTTTTTCTTTCTTTCCTTTTCCAGAACACCAACTCTCTGGCCCTCTAAAATAAATAAGCGTTACCGCTTTTCTTTCTAATGCCACTGCTGCTCCTTCAGCCTCATTTCTCCTGGTTACCAAGACCACCAGAAAGGCCCATTTCTGGTCTCTATACGCTGGTTGCTGCAGCGCAATATTCCTCAACCCACACCATCCAGACAAGACCCAGCACCGCACTGGTCCTCCTTGAGCCAAAGATCTCCAGAGCAAAGAAAACACCTGAGATGACCAAAAACTGGAGGAAAGTAACCAAAAGTGAGTGCTGACTTCTCCAACCCTCCCCTTTAAACCTTCCCACACTGGTGAGAAAAAGGTCAATGAAAAAAGGGGAGAGAAAGGGAAAAAAAAGAAAGGGAAGGGAACTTCTTGGATTGATCAGGAATGACTCATACGCATGTTCATAACCTAAAACAAGGATCACTGAACAGTTAAACCTTGACTTCAGCTCCAGCTTAGCTGGAATAAGGATTTCATTTCCAAACGCTAACTTGCACGCTGCTATTTATTTCATAAAGCTGGGGCCATCGTCATCTCTGGCTTTCCAACAGGCCTAAAGCAGGCGGTCGGTGGGTACGGGCATTAAAATGTTCACAACACCTTTAAAAATGTTTTGGAAAGGAAACCCCTAGATATAGCTCTTAGGTTTCAAATGTGCAAAGTGTTAACCTCCCCACAAAAGCGACTTGAAAGAAAGATTTTTGATCAGCACCAGTATTGAGAATAATTCAGTTCATATGCGCTGAGATAGCTGTGGGAGACAAAATATTTTAGAAAACTGTTGCCCAGGATCCTTTACACTTTCAGTTCTCTTCTCCTACAGAATTGTGAGGTCTATACCCGAAGATGAGCTGCAAAACGTCAGGCAGAAACAGGCAACAGGAACAGTGGGAGACAGCAAAGACCCCCCTCGCACGTCTCCATGCACACGCGCTGGTACAACACGTTTCAGGTGATGGGGAATTCCTCCCTTCAGCACAGATAACTCTCCACATGGACTTCATAGTTCGCATTTTAATTTTTTTTAAACTTGCCCTTTGACTTCCCACACTAAGCACGGTGGGTAATTTGGGAGCTAAAAGAAGCAACCTGACTTGAAATAGGAGAGAAGAATACGTTCGTTTGAATGTAAGAACTGATTAAGGTCAGGGGAGGCGGGTTGGGTTTTGGGACAGCGATAGGGGTCTGGCAAATACTCCTTCTAGGCCAATTCCATCATCTTTTTCCCCCTTTGCATTCGACCCTCTGCAGCTCAGGATAACCCGGCACACACCAGTGGGGTTTTCCCCGCGCAGAGGCCTAGGGGAAGCAGTTTAGGTGCGTGATTTCAGATGGAAAAACTTCTTCCCAGCCCAGGCCATCCCATGGGAGCCAATTCCCGAGCAGCGTGGGGACACCTCAGGCTTCTAATTTTTCCCAAACTCTGCCAGGATACCCTGAGTCTTTGTCATCCTACCGAACGTATGTCACGCTTCCTCAAGTTAATAACAGATGTCCCAGGACAGACAGCTCTTGAGGTCAGGGATTTTTTTTTTCTTTTTCCCTCTTCTTTTTTTTTTTTACTGTTGTCTTTTTGCTTCCCATTTGGAAGGGGTGGGGGAGTCGGAGTGCAGCCCCCGGAGCCGCCTGCCCGGCCACCCCTTGCCCACCTCCCCAGAGCCCTGCAACTGCGAGCGCTCTGTTTATCTTACACAAGTGTCCCCTGAATGAAGAAAAATAAATAGAAAAAGCAAACATATGACTCTCCTTAGCACAAAACCTTTCCACNTTTTCCCTCTTCTTTTTTTTTTTTACTGTTGTCTTTTTGCTTCCCATTTGGAAGGGGTGGGGGAGTCGGAGTGCAGCCCCCGGAGCCGCCTGCCCGGCCACCCCTTGCCCACCTCCCCAGAGCCCTGCAACTGCGAGCGCTCTGTTTATCTTACACAAGTGTCCCCTGAATGAAGAAAAATAAATAGAAAAAGCAAACATATGACTCTCCTTAGCACAAAACCTTTCCACCTCCTCCTTGCCTTTTTTTTTTTATTATTATTATTTTTTTTTTCCCTCCTCCTTTGGCGGCATAAAAAGAGGCTGCGTCTGCCCCTGTTGAATGTAAATGCCTTTGAAGTGGAACTAATCATTTCAAGGATAGTTTGCGTTGTCCTAACAACGCAGCTGAATTGCGAAGCCCCGCTTTTTGTTGAAGATATGTTTTCTTTCTTTCAGCCCAACCTGATGATGATATACTGCTTTCACGCTCTGTCCTCCCGCATCGTAAATCTCCGCTGCCGCCTTCCCGGCCCGAACTCCCCCACGCCAGCGGGGGACTGGCTGTGGGCCCCCCCCTGCCCTGCTCCTCTCTCTGGGACGGGCTGGACCAGGTCGAGCCCCGGCTGCGGTGCCGCCGGGGAGAGCATCCCCCGGGGGCTGGGGAGAGCCGCGCTGCTGAGCGGTCCCCTGTGGTCGCAAAAGGGGGGACAGAGCCCCTGGGGAGGGGCAGGGCAGCCAGCCCTGAACCCCTCTATCCATTCCTCCCTTCCTCTATTCATCTCTCCATCCTTCTATCCATCCCTCTGTCCGTCCCTCCCTCCATCACCTTCTCCATCCTTCTATCTATCCCTCCATCCCTCCATCCGTCCCTCCATCCTTCTATCTGTCCCTCCCTCCATCCCTCCCTCCATCCTTCTATCCATCCCTCCATCCTTCTATCTCTCCATCCCTCCATCCTTCTATCTCTCCATCCCTCCATCCTTCTATCTGTCCCTCCCTCCATCCCTCCCTCCATCCTTCTCTCTATCCCTCCCTCCATCCTTCTATCCATCCCTCCATCCTTCTACCCATCCCTCCCTCCACTCATCCCTCCCTCCATCCATCCCTCCATCCTTCTATCTCTCCATCCCTCCATCCTTCTATCCGTCCCTCCCTCCATCACTCT